>JAYDZE010074396.1:0-25110 GCA_034509125.1 Monilaria moniliformis | reverse complement strand
GTTTCGATATCTTTAGGGATTTTGAATGATCTCCAGTACTTGGCCTCCGGCGTCGGAGTGAGTTTGCTGGAGGTGGGACGGAGCTTCGGCTTAACTGGGAACGCTTCCGCCATTGTTGAACGGCGGAAAAGCGGGTGCTAGGGTTTTTAGGGTTTAGGGCATTGAAAGAGGATTGATGCTGAAAGAGGAATTAGGGTTTACGACCGGATATATATACACACACACTTACATTAGTATTAATACTATTCACTAAGTTATTTTAGTTGATTTATTAATTTACTTCATATATTAGATAGTTGAGAGGTGCTTACCAAAATCGTTAATATAGAAAAACTCATCTACATTTTCGCCTAAAAAAAAACTTCAATTTAAATATTTGGTTATTTTTGTGATTAAGGTCTTCAAATTTGCTTGTTTCGATTGAGTCATCTTTACTAATTATGGGTAGTTGATTTATGACCTAATGATAACATAATACAAAAATCACAAGTCAATTGAACTAAACGAAGATTTAAAAATCACAGTAGGAATATTCAAGCATGCAATCGAAAACTAACGATCAAGAAAAGGATAATATTTATGCCTGAAATGCAAAGCATTCAACTCAAGATTTCATGCCTCATTCTCTGTCTGCTCTTTCTCTCTCTACACAGATAAATTTGCAAAACCAACATGAATCTGCTAATTACATTCTCTCTCTACAAATACCGAAATCAGCAGCACACCCATCTACATACACATAAATCTATCATTTCTATCATTAACTTACAGTAAATTATTCCGTATTTCTTTTACGTACCACACAAAGAAAAATGTAATAATTTCTTCTCATACGATGTATTTCTCTTCTATACACCAATAATCCTACTCTTCTCTACTGCATCTGTGTGAAATACAACAGAGGCCTCGGTAGAAATCGAACCACGAAAGCGAGGCCGACTGCTCTGTCCCGTGCCAGCAACATTGGAGCAACACCGATGCGTGCAAAAACCAACGTGCGATATTATATATACGCGAGTGAGCCTCGGTCGAGGTCGGGCTGCGGGCGTCCTCTCGTCGGAGTTGGTGGTCTTTGGATGTTAAGCTCCTAAAGAAACCAAAATTCAAGATTATCTTCTACTAAACGACAACTGCACCCCAACAGGGATAAATCTGAAGTGTAGAATCAAGAACCAACGTACCTGCATCCACGTCTCCTCTGTCACGCGTTCTGGGGACGTTTCTGGAGAGTGGAAAGGTGGTGGAAGTGGATGAATCAATTTTGGGACAATAACCAATCCCCTGCCAACAACCAATATTGCACCAGCATTGTTTGCCGTTCCTGAAACGCATTTACGTAAATCAGATTGGTATTCACTATGGGGGTGTTTACTTTTGGGTGTGTAAAAAATAAAATAGGCTATTCAGCCACATGCTTTGATGGAATGAACAATCTTGAGCTCATTTTATCATGCAATCCTTCAAATATTCAATCCTATGTATTGTCAATCTAATGTATTACCCAAAATAAACGCCCCCTATCTGGAATGGTTATATGATGACTTCGAATTACTGAAAGCATACCACAATAGTTGGTTGCCGAAAAAAGGGTGATCAACTGGCCCTGGGCGAATCGTTCGAATCCATCCATAACACACTCGTGAGCTCTTATGATAAGTTGCAACTTGTTCTTCTTACAGAAATCCGTGACTCGATCAGGCTGCAGGAAATTAATTGATAAACAAACAGTATAACAATGTACAAATTCTGGAGATTCATCTAACCAATATTCATTTCCATGCATATGGTAAATCGTGACAAGAAATAGAATATTGTGATGACAACGTGAAATCATTGAACTAATTGTCATTAATTTAAGATGCGTCATCAGAAGCAGACCCCGAATGTCACAAGTCCAGGTCCTCTTGCATTTGGTCTCAAGCCCTCAACGCTATCATTTTCAGTGGGATCCGACCTGAGGAAACACGTGATAAGCACAAGAAGGAATCGGATGTAAGATGAACAAGGCTGTGAAGCAAAATATACCATAACAAATCCATTAGCACTATCGACCCAGCATCCATCGTTATGGGCCTCTCCAGTTTCTCTATCTGTTCGACTGAATTTATCGACCTCCCAATGCCACCATGCATGCAGATGATCTTTTTCTCAATCAATGCAGCAAGTGGGAGATAATTAAACAACTGGTTGAATCGCGTCCAAGCCCAAATCCCATCGCTTTCCCCCTGCAAGAATGTCAGTCAACCTTTATCAGACACCACATGTTGATCGGGAATATTTTTGTGGACTTGAGATATATACCATTCTTTCGATACATTCGATGCGAAAACCAAAGAGTGCATTAATGTCAGCAGCTTCATGGTTTCCTCGTATCAGGTGAACATTCTCCGGGTATTCAATCTGAGGCCCACGTAAGTCAACAGTTAGGATAGGCAAGAACGTGAATATGCAATAAATGAACCAAAGTTTCAGCTATCTTGCCTTAAGAGCAAGGAGCAAAGTTATAGTTTCCAAGCTGTGCTGTCCACGATCGACATAATCTCCCAAGAATAAATAGTCTATGTAACTGAAACAGGAAAGCTACAAATTAATGTCACGAGTAAAATAAGAACTTGGCATTTGCAGAGTAAAAGAGGTAATCATGTCAGCCTCCACAAGCTATAACATAAAACTTACGTAATGTCTCCAGCAGTCGAAGGAAATCCATATTCATCAAATAACCGCATCAGATCACCAAATTGTCCATGAAGGTCACCGAAAACTTTTACAGGAGCTTTCAATTGAAGCACCGTCTGCTCTTGCATGAAAATCTGCTCGGCAGCATAACAAAGCTCACCGACTTCATAAGAGTCCAAAAAGAACTTCCTGTTTACAGGAGGCTTCCAATTTCGAGGCCTCAGCAAAGTTGATATGATCTGCAGTACAAACAATTATCAAATACCCAAATAAGCATCAGACTGACATTTTTCCATGTCAAGAAACTTTTACTTTTAATAAACCACGATAAATTGAATCCAGTAAAGCTTGCCTTTTTATGCAAGCCTTGAGGTGACTTCTGCCTTGCAAACTTTTTAGTAGGATTTGATAGGTCATTATGTGATGGTAGCATTCGCCTACTTTCATTTTCAAATTGATCCAAGGATAACTGCCGAACCATACCCCCCAAGTTTCCAACAGTTTCTTTTGCGATTACAACCTGCAATATTGGACAATATAAGGTTTCATGGTTCCCAGGCATCCCTATACAATATACTGATGTACAGAAAGAACGAGCACAAATCATACCGCTCTAGGATGAAGGCGGACATCAACTTCTGTGTCACTACCCTCAGAAGTGGTCTCCACAGACTGCGAATTGACATCTGACAACGAAGCTTCCTCAGGGGTAGCTGAAGCTGCCTGAGCTGATTGCCAGACAGCACTCGCAACCTCAGCTTCAGCAGCAGATGCCTCCGCAAGTTTCTCCAAGGAGTGTTTGTCCATTCTATGAAACCAAGGGAACACACAGAGAGAGAGAGAGAGAGAGAGAGAGAGAGAGAGAGAGAAACAGGTTATAGATTACTAATGTAGCTTGTTTGGATGACAGAAAAGACTATCATAATGGACAAAAAGAACAGACCCAAAATTTCCAGATGAAGGTGTTTCAGACCCATCATCTGGGTTTGACCCAGAGGAAAATGGAGCAAAAGTAGCATTATTTGACCTTGGGCTAGAAGTCATTGAGGCTCTGTCTGGGGATAATGGTGGATTGAGTTCAGATTGATACTGAGAGTTTTCTGCCACAAGCAAATCATCTAGCAAAGTATCTGCAACGCAAAAAACTAAATATCTTAAAGCAGTTCACAAATACAAAAATGAGCCATATTGTGTGCATAGACATTCACTTTTAACTTTTGCAAGGACAAAGAACTATTGGAATCATGTCCATATATATAAGAAACATTTCAGCCAATACTCAATCATACTGACAGAGACATGTCAACAAAGACACTGTCACACTGTGAGATGGAAACCACATCTTTAGATTTGGAAACCATTGATTCTGCCATTTGACTAAAAAATTAATTTGGGATAGAGTAAACTTGTCGGCTCAATATTCCCATGGATTGTAATTCCTATAGCCAGAGTTAAGTCCCATTTCTGAATTCTAGTACTAAAATGAAATAATTCAGATGAAATGCAAAATGAGTTTTTCATGTACACGTTTAGTTTTATGGGCTTGTATTTAATAAGACCTGTAAGAGCTAGAGAGAGCATCTCAAATTATTTAGATGAATTCACATAGCCAGAGACCAGAGTTAATTCCCTTTTCTGGATTGTAGTACTAAAATGAAATTATCTAGATGAGATGCAAAAATGAGTTTTTCATGTACACTGTTTTATGGGCCCATATAAAATAAGAGCATCTCAAATTAGATCCATAATCACATTCACATCCCAAAAGTGTGAAATTTTTTCCTATAATAAAAGGCATAATTTCTTTGTATTGTGGGTCTTGATGAAATATTATTCTAGATAAGAAAAGGTCATGCAGCTAAGTGCAAATTTACCTCCTAAAAAATAACTGTAGAAATATGTTTGCATAAAAATTATCTAAAAAGATGATAAGTTTGTGTGGTTAAAGGCAGACTTCACCTCCTTTCAGACCACCATGAACATATATTCGGAAACCGACGGATGCAGCTGCATGGCGACATCGACGCATAATCTCCAGAGAAGGATCAAGATCACTCTGTGCTTTGTTTCCCCGTGAAGTGACCAGCCCATTTCTGTCAAGCCAAACTCCAGCAGCGGTATCCAATACTTCAAACAGAACAACAATAACATCATGATATTCTTATTGGAACAAGTCCCAAGAGTTGCTATTTCCAGTCAACAACTAAAAACAACATTAAAAAGTTACCTGCAATTATAGCATCGCCTTCTACTGCTCGCCCACCTCTAAGAACACCTCCAGTTACATGCAATCTAGCACCTACAAAGACCTGGAAAAGAGCAGCATTCTCAAATCATAAAGTGGAGGTAGCAAATAGACAAGGCATATTGCTATTGACTAGTGATACAACAACTCTAAGCTTCTCATGTATAATTGTATGGCCTCCAATCTCTAACAGTCTAACCAACAAAGTAAGAATGTAAGACCAAGCTGTTGATGGTATAGAATCTGGAATGGTACAAAGTATATTGGCATCTACAAGTCTTCTACTGTCAACCCATTTCTTTATAAGCAAGGCCAGATGAATGAGATTACTTAGAAAAAGATAACCCAACCTCATTCGGTATTCATTAGCAAAAGAAACGCTAGTCAAATCATAAGCGAGTCTACGTTCATAGATCAGATAAATCCGCTGGTGTTATAGATTCAAAATCATGGTTTTAAATGATAGCATAAAACGACAAGAATAGATAAGAATGTCATCTTATTTTGAGAGTAGCACAGAACAAATAACTGGATCTATGACTTACCGCGGCATGCTGGTACCTGGGCGAAGGCGACACTCCTGGAGCAAGTGTCCATTCCCACAGGCCATTCCGATGCATAAGTAATCCATAGGCATCTGCCAGTGGCTGTACAGGCCACATGCAACTAATACATTAGTCACATAAAGCCTTAGTAATAGACCACAATTACAGAACTACCTCAATTATTATGGGAGGAGAATAAGCATATTATCAGTAAAAAGTTAAGCAACGAAGCACCTCAGAAGAGTGCAAATTAACAATTGACTTAGTATGCACCTGCCATATAAATATCTAAAATTTAATATTTTTTATTTTGTTTTCTGAGTTAAGTGAAAAAAAGTAGGAAGGTACTAAGTGTATTTCATTCCATTGACCAAAAAATGTCTCTTTCCAGAAGAAGTTCAGAGAGATAAGTATTCCACTCTCTTTCCCAAAGTAAATTCATGAAAGATAATAAATGAATTCATCAACAGGCATGCAAGCAATTTGAAGCCAATTTCGTTTAGCTGGAGTTGGAAACATCTTGTGGTTTAATAATGGAGGGAATTAATTTATTATCTTCATGAAAATGAGGGAGCTATTTTCACTGTGAAGCCATTTTAATGACAAATGAGTGGCTTATATCATCATGGGAAATAAGCCATACCGTGCCTGAAGCATCTCTTCCACCACAAAGCAGAAACATTCCATCTGACCGAGCACTAGCCGTTGCGTACCTATAAACATGGTCAATTGATCTGGTAAAATACTTATTCTACAAGTTAATGAAAGGAATATCTTTTGTAAACAATCAGAATCTAAAGAGTCAAATGCAAAAACAGAAGCCATAAAAAGTGTTCATTGAAAACACCCAAGGGTCCCTAGTGAACTAGTTCAGACATAAAGACAGACTAAAAAATCTGTCTGGAAAGAGGCATTCATTAAAATGAAAAGCCAACCCTCTATCATCACAAAATCATCGTAATATTAATATCATTACACAATAAGCATAGTTAAAAGCAAGGAAATTTACGATTTCAGAGTTCACCAACTTTAATGTTCAGAATTTGTATTTATGCCAATAATGCCACAAATAATAAGATTAGCAACACCACTTACATCCTTGCAGAAGGTCTATCGCCTTCTGGATTAAGCCTCTGCCATGCATATGGTTTCTGTGCAGTATCCAAGGCCCAAGCATCTGATAGCACTCTTTTACCTGTAAAATAGCAGAAGATCTTGTTCAGTTAGTGCCAATGAAGAAGCACAAGATATTGAAAGCCACTGGCAAAGAAATGATGGAAAACTTATGGATTTATTATACACAAGAGGTTCAAATTATTCCAAGCCAGATCGAACAAGTGGGTTTGGCAGAAGTGGTAGAAGTGTGCCACTGGAATTCATAAGTTCCCTTAACTAACAGAATCCACTAAACAATCTCCCACAAATTAACAAAAATTCAATTGAAGCTTGTAATAACAGCCAGTATCATTTTGGATTATTAGAAAGACAATTGATTTGGTACATCAATAAAGTTCTTCACAGCTATCCATGCAGTAATATCCCGTGTTTTAAAGTGATATTAACTGCCAATATGTCTTTCAATCAAAGATCATGATGTGTATTTTTTTGAATAAGAAAAGGCTTGCTCACCATCATTGCCACTAACAGTGACAAGATATCGTTGTGCGACCAAGTCCATGACATGTCCGTATCTAGGCCCGGGCCCCTGTCCTTGAACTACAACTCTGACCTCGGCGAAAAAAGAGTTCCAAGTCAAACAAAGCTCATTTATGGCAACACCAGAAATACGAATAGGCAACAACATCCCATAGAAGCTTACCGATGCCACTTGAACTTGTCATTTGTCAAATCAAGCACATAAAGGTCATCAGTCGAATGCCCAGCAGGACCTATCCCACCCTGGCAAAGGACAGACCCTAAGTAATTTAACAAAATATTAATTTACAAAGCACAACTTTTCATCCATTACAAGCTCCAAACTCCAATCACCTGAAACACAACCATGGTGCCAACAGCTGCAGCTGAGTGTGCAGCTCTAGGTGATGGCGGCTCCCCCGCTGGTCGAAGCCTAATCAAATCATTCATAAACTAATAAGCACTAAGTGCCCTCTAGAGCAAATTTCACCAAGAAAACTAGAAACTAAAATCCCAAAACTGAAATTAGGATTTCAACTTAAACCGCAACACACACACACACACAGAGAAAGGAAGATAAACCTGGTCCATTTTCTAGTAAGTACATCGTAAGAATGAACAGAATTCGTCACTCCGTCCAACCCTAAAAAACACACGAGCTTAGAACTTCAACAACTAATAGTTCTAAACAAAAGCAAAGCCAGAAAGCAGAAATCAAAGGAGAGAATATTACGAATGCCAGGGGCGCCACCGTTGCCACCGCCAATGGCGGTGGCGCCTCCGAACAAAATGAGGCGGGGACCGTGGGTTTTCGTCGCCGCGACGGCGGTGAGCGTGTGACCACAGCGGGGACCCGGCGCGTCCTCATCAGTGTCCCAATAGCTCTCCGAATATCGATATTCCGGCGCCGGATGCAGCCACGGCTTCGATCCCATCCACAAATCAATCAACTCAGCAGAAAAGCTAAATATAAAAAATACTCGGAATTGAGCAAAATAGTTCAAGAAATCCACGAAATTGGAACCCTAGAGCTGATTGAAGCACAAAGGAACAGTGGGATCCAGAGCAGCAACCTGGACCCTTCACTGAGAGTGGTTGCCAGATAAATCGAGTTCAATTTTTCGAAAGAAAAAAAAAACGATTTTTTATTCATGGATTTGGATTGTATAACTGATAATACTAAAAAAATGCGAAATCAAGAAAAGGGTTTCATGGATTGATGAATGAAGTGACGACAGCTGATAATTGGAAGATTTTTGGCAAGAAATGAGGAGAGCCCACTCGCCCAGAGTCAACCGTTATTTCACTTTTTTCAAAAAAGTTTCATTTTTTCATTTTTATTTTTTTTATTTTCTTTTGTATGATGAAAATATCTGGATTTTACGAATGTTGAAGTAGATAACTAAATATGGCTAATCCAAAAGATTTAGTACATCTACATTTCCATTTCAGTAAATAAATAAAATATTGGCGTTTAGGTTTAGTCATAGTATTACGTTTTTTCAAATTTAAATATGTAAATTCTGGGTATACTTTTCCATTTTGATACAAAAAATGTTCGAAATGGAATTGATGTGAAGGTGTAAGGTTGCTAATATATATATACACACAAGCATTCATTAATCGAGCACAAAATATCTCAATCTAAAAACACATAAATAATATTAGTATAATATTTTAGAGTGTCAGCAATGGATGAAGAATTCGCACACCGCGGGTGCAGGGGTGAAGAATTCGCACATGCCGAGATGGCACAACATCGCAGGCTGTTTCACGCTATACATGCTAAGCGCATGCGAAACATACGGTCGTCTCGACGAATCGTGTGGTGCATGTTGCGCACGCGTTGGCAACGTGCATGGAGTGTGCAAGCGCCATGACTAATTTAGTTTTTTTTTCTTCTTTAGAAAATTGAATTTTCAATTTTCTTTATAATTTTTTTCTTCATTTTTACCGTTTGATAACGACACTTTCCGATTTTTCTATTTTATCTCATCTCTCTTATAATATCTCACTTCTCACGCACTTCATTTACACCTCAAAATCATCTTTCTCAATTTCTTATCATTTTTCTTCAAAATTCTCATATTATTCTCAACTTATTCTATTTTATTTTTAATTCCATTGTGTCGGATTCTAACAAACAATTCCAACAGTGGTTTATAACACAATGCTTCATTCTAAATAATCTATCCTTCAGTCCAATAATTTATCCTCATTTGGAATGTCTTCTCAATCGGCACACTCATCATATCCATTCCAAGGCTTGTCGTCTCCCCGTGGTCGAGACAACATCCGATTTTCCGATCATGAATTGGAGATTCTCACGCGCGATGTATACAAGCTTCATGCACTGTGGAAGAAACCATGTAGATCTCCCAAGTCTATGTGGATATCAGCGAAGATACAATCGTTGACAACCAACAAAAATAAGGGCTTTTTGGGATAAAATTGTTGAGAGATACAATGAGGTACGCCCTAGAGGTGCCTTTTATCTCAAGTCTCGTATGCTTTGAGTCCATTTCAATACTGTAAATCCATAAATCAAAAAATTATGCATCATCTATAACAACTTGGAGTCACGATGGAGGAGCAAGGCAATTGATGCGGATATTCTAAAAGAGGTGATGGCCACACATTAGGAGGAGAACAAAAAATCTTTCAAGTACGTGAAGACTTGAGAGAAGGTTCGCCATTACAAAAAGTGGCGGGCAACGGAGAAGCGGTTGGATTGAAGAGAAAGCAACACAACTCCGACGATTAATTCTCCTACAGCGGCAAGGCCGACCTTATTCCGAGTGATGACAAGAGTGGGAGTGTTGGTGTGGAGTCAAGTAAGAGCCCTCTGATTGGACAAAAGACAGCTAAGCGCAAGGTGAATGGGAAGGCGACAGCCACAAGCAGTGCGACAACAGACGATCTTAAGGGTATATAAAGCGGCATTTGAAAACGTGAACAAGTCAACATTGATTACAAAGCCTATTACAAACAAATCTTAGATGAATAAGGAGAAATTACAAAAGTACATCTGAAAGGTCTCGAGGAGAAATTAAGACTCTCTTAATGTAGTTGTAATTTTTTTTAATATTTTAATTATGTAATCTTTTCTATTTTTGTAATTCATTTATGTATTTTTTAAATTTTAATGAAATTTGTATTTTCAATTATTCGTATATAAGGATATATAAATATACATAATTACAAATTATATGATATAAGAACAAATTAAAAAAAAATAAGAAAAGAGACTGATTAATAGTGTTAAGTAAAATGCAATTTTAGTGCTATGTATTATAAGTGTGAAGTGACGAGGGGAAAAGAAGATATGAAGCCTATAAATATAATGCATTACTAATATGTTCATTGCTCCATATTTTCACTGATTGGCAACTCACAATAACTTCTAATTTTGGTAAAATGAAGTGACCGTGGACTTGATCCAAGAACTAGAGAATAAAGATAACTAATAGTCGAAAAAAATTCCCGCAAAAATTGATTACAATTGATCGTCGGTATATTAATATATTCAATAAATTACAATATAAGATGTATAACATGGTCGTGATGGTCTATTAGGCCATTGGCTAGATTGTCGGATAATTTATTAGGAGCTTAAAATGTTATTAAAAAATAGCATGTGGGAGTGGCATATTTTCATTTATTTACTTTTTAATTTGAATCCATATTTTCTTTTAGACAATACACGTAATTTACAAATCAACACATTCTCAGAAGTTAATAAAAACAATTTACAATTTAGCATGTAGAATCAGTTTATTTTATAAGTTAGTTTTTCCTATTTTTAACTCATGTATACTAGGGTTTATTTATTTATTTTTTTATTTTTTTTTCGAGGCCCAACTTGGCCCACCCGGCGGGCCGGCGGGTGGAAGTGGACCCGGGTGCACACACGGCTCAACTATTGACCACATATAATGTGGGAGAATTAATTAACCCGCCACATGCTGGCGGGGAGAATCGAACCCAGGACCTCATTGAGGAGAGTCCCTTGATATCACTGCCTTTGCCACTAGGCCACAAGGCAGTAGAAAGAGTTGAAGTAGAATTTGAGGACCCAATAAAAAATTTAAATATCTAGACTCAGTTCAAAATAAAATTGGTGGTGTGGGAACTCAAGGTTTGCAAATAAAGAGGGGGCCTATTAAGAGAATAAAGAGCACTTGATATGATTTATTTTTATTATATATGGATGTTGCATCTTATTTAGAAAAATTGGTAATGAAAAGATATAGATCGATCATATTTATATATGCCCATTATGAATCAAATGTTTTTTCCTCTAAAGGGTTGTGATAACAAAGTCCTATTCCTATAATATATTAGTCATTTATATCATTAATGATGATTAAAGCTCGTGAGTATTGTAGTCTCCCAAATCCACGTACATAGAATATTAAACTAAGATAAGTGTGAGCAACTAATTAATCTAAAATCCCTAAGAATCTAAGATTAAATTTTTTACTGCAGCTGTTCTTTGAGTATTAAAATTAGGAGAAAAGATCACCAATCGGTAAGAAGTTAAGTAATTAATTCTCTACTCATACTTTAAAGAACGGGTCTTTAGTGATATTTTAGTGACTCGTTTTCTATGTGATTAACGTTGTTGGATAGTGAGGTTGTATATATTTATGTATATTGACACATACGATATTTTAGTGTTTTTAGAGTTTGAATTAAATGTATATTGTGTAGTTTTAATTCTGTATGATCATGTTTTAGTTTAACTCTCTTTTAATTGGTTGTTTAATAAGTTTGCTGAGATATAAAATAAATAAGTGCTTAGAATAAAGTTAGAAGACTAAGGAAGCAAGAACGAACCATTTTGGCAAGGATGAAGTCCCAAACGGACCGTGCCTGACCCTACCTAACCCACACAACCCGTGCCTAAGCCATGTAAAAGATGAAGATAAATCGGGGTCACAAACAGACCGCTTGTGAAGAAAAGTCTCTCACACAGACCGTTTCTCAAGAGGATATGGATGAGATGTCAGCCTGTGGCTAGAAACGAACCATTTTCTATCTACACGCTCCCATACGAACCGTTTCTCAGTTTGGATTAGCTTGAAAGTTCTATCCTTAGTCTAATCTCAAGTCTATCTTAACAAGGTCAACTTTGCATGTATAAGGAGGACCTTATGCATGAAATTAAGAGCTGGATTACATACTTTTACGTACTTTCATATCTTAAGAAGATTATTGTCAAGCCATCAAAACAAGGAAGAATAGGGAAGATTGAAGATCTAGCAAGTATCTACCTCTATACAGGTTTTCTTTAGCTAGTTTAGGTAGTTCATATTTTCCTTTGTTTTGAGTTGTTTTATTTATTTAGTTATGAGTAGTTAGTTATTTTGTTCAAGGGTTAGAAAGTAACCAATTTTGATTCTTGTTCAATGTTCAAGACCTTGTTTTGTTTTGATTATTCTTGTGTTTTAGGCTTCTATTTGAATTGACTATTAAGTAAATGATTTTATATATGTGTTGATGCAAGATTCAAGAGATGAGTTTCAATGCATGATAGAAGAATAATTGACATCTTGATTCAATGAAATCGAGAGATTTAAGGTTAAGTCATAGGCTCGAGGTCTTGAAAACTGTTATGAGTTGCAATTTATTAATTGGATGGAGATGTTGATTCTAGAATGTAATCTACGGTTTGAATACTTTGAGAGAGAGTTTAAAATACTTGAGTGAATGTTGAATTGGAGAGTTGAATAAGTTGATTAGTTGACGAAATTGAATCCCTAGAATGCTTTTGTTTATTAATTCATTTTTCCTAGTTTAGTTTTCTTTATTTGTTTTTCTTCTTTGTTTCAAATCCAATATCCTATCTATACATTTAATTTAGATAGTATGAATTATTTGATGCCATATTACTTAGATTTATGTTTTTAGTCTCTTCGAATATGATATTTTTGCTTGGTATATTCTATGTTATAATGGCACTGTTCACTTACGGTATAGTTTTAATCGAAATAAACAGTCAATCATATATTAGTAGATATATATATGTTTTAGGTTTTGAGTTCTTTATGTTGGCAGAGTATTTTTAGCATGGAAAACATCTATATGTTGCCCCAAATTCTTACTATCCTAAAGTTTTGCTAGGAGAATAAATTAGCTGATATAGCTAAGAAGGTGAAATTATTTGGTTCATAAATTAGTATTTCAAATCTTATGTTTTCAACTAAAATTTATTTTTTAATTTCATCAAAAATATATTGAAAGACGAAAATAGAACATAGATGTGATACTAGTTTTGGGTCTCATATGAAATTGTTATTTGGAGAATGGCCTTATATATTTGTTGAGTGATACAAATTATATTTTTAAAGTAGATATTATGGTTCATGATCAATGTATTAATTATGTCTCTTTTTTGTTTGCATGTTTTTAAATAATGGAATAAATACATGATTTAAAAAATATATGATCAATACTTCAATATTCCCTTACATGAAATATATATTATAACATCTATTCTGGATCAAATAAATTCAAACTCATAGGCGGTGAAATTCATTTCCGGCTTATTGAAGTACCTCAAGCCTCTATCCCAGGCTATGACGATTTGGTGATCCCAACACACGCTCACAAAGGGCCATCCTGGTGGAAGAGATAGTAAAATCAGTTGCAAAGAGATCTAGGACAGAAATGGAAGAGATAACTGAATCATCTTCCAAGAGGGCTATACTTGAATTGGCGGAGCTCCCCTAAATAGAGCGAGAAGCGATAGCTGAAGAGGTTGCAAAGATGGCTAGGATAGGAACATAGGAGATAGTATAATCAGTTGCTAAGAGAACTAGACACAAATTGGCGGAGCTCATCCAGAAAGAGCGGGAAACGATAGCAGAAGAGGCTGGAAAGATGGCTAGGACATGAATGAAGGACCTATTCATGAGCCAATGGGGTAACCCGATTAAGGATATAGACGACTATGTTCTCCGGACGTTGCCTGAAGTGAGACAATCTACTCCTTGCATCATCTCCCAACCCTCCCCATTTGGAGCTAGCAATAACAATAGAAGCAAAAGCATCAGTACTATCAGCAACAACCAGACAGATTTGATTGATGAATCCATCAGCTGCACTGAGGAGCCCATATCTCAGCAACGACATCCGAGCCAAAATGTCTTTCCAGGGTTACCTGAAAGAAAGATAACCAAGATGTAAGTTATTAGTTACTTGATTTTAACTATCTTTCAACTTTCTTTCAATTATTTAATTATTAATATCGTTACTTAATGTTATATACGTAATGTGGGATAACTTTGGGCTATGGACAAATCATGGTTTCTGCAAATAAAAGATCCTCATCATCAGCTTGATGCCAGCCAAGTAGACACTTATGTGTATATTCTAATGACATCACCAGTCTTTGCTAGCCTACATAATGTGCAAGAGGATGTTGCCGTTGTAGGAAACTTGTTGAAGGTAAACCCCAAATCCTAAAAAGATTATCCATGTGACAACAATCTAAAAGAGAACATCTCAAAAACCTAAGTTACAGAGATTGTTAGGTTTTATAGAAAAACTAAAGTCGGAATAGAGGACCAACTTGAAAAAATGGGTACTGATGTAAAAAAGATATGTGAATTCTGAGTTTTTGTGTATTAGCATCCTTATTTTGTGTGTTGTGGTATGAGGCATGAATTGAGTCGACTTCATACAATACATACCAATCTTGCTTGCGGTCGGCCTCGGTACTGAGTGCACAAATTTTGTATTGAAGATATGAATTGGACAAACATACCAAACTTGCGCGCCTAGTGTTGAGGTCGGCCACAAGGAGGTTGGATCTATATGACCCGAATCGCAGCAAATTCATCGGTCACCTAATGGAGCTTCGAAGAGGAATCTCCAAGTCATCTGTGATGATTATACCACAAATTTTTAAGAGAATTGAGCATGGTCATTACAACAAATTTACTGAGTTCGAGATGAAATTTAGTTTGGATAATGTGTTGCTGCAAAATGACAACATGAGTTATGGTCATCGTGCCATTAAATTCATTGAACTGTTGTTGATTGATTCCAATATGAATAAGAACATGACGATGAGGGAGATTGGAATATCAACATCATATTGCAGATACCATCCGCCGCCACAACACATCAGAAGACATGATAGCTTTTGAATTGTAATGTACGAACTCTTTTTTTCATGTAATTTTAATACATTTAATTTAGATTTTTTTACTTTCATTTTAACTTTCAAACACACAATGACATCTTTAAATAATTAAAAGAACAACTTGAGAAAAAAAAAACTTGCTAGCGCAATGCATACTATGTGCACGCAAGTTTGGAAATCATGGTATGAAATCCGCCAATTCATTTCACGGATACAAAATTCTGTGTGCACGCCATCGACGCGAAGCGAGAGGGTTTGGTATGCATGGTATTCAATATGGCATGCATACAAAAAAAATTATTTTTTTCTTAAATTTCTTATTCATTATCTTGGTTGTATTTTTTTTCGAGTGATAGAGAGTTTGGCAAGAGGAGCTAGAAATGATAAGCGGCGCACATGGTTTGAATCGGCCAATTCATACCATACATACTAAACATGCGTGTGCACAAAATCAGTACTGTGCGCGCAAGTCTGGTGTGCATGGTATAAATCGTTGGAATTCATACCATGCATACCAAAACTGTGCATGCGCTGTTTGATATGCATGGTATGAATTGACCGAATTCACACCACACATAACAAACTTGTGCGCTCACTATTGAGGCCGCGCATACGCAGAGCTTGGTATTTATGGAACGAATTGGTCAAATTCATACAACGCTTACCAAACTTTGCGCGCGCACGACATAGGCTCTACGCGCGCAACTTTGTTATGCATGGTATGAATTCACTCGATTCATACCATGCATACCAAACCCGATTTTTATATATTTCTTTATGAAATGGCTAAAATTTTTATATATATATTGAAAAATTGTTGAAAGCCCTAACCCTAATTCAAGTAATGTCGTAATGGTTCTATTTATACTCTCATTTTTCATTTTTCTCAATCTCAAAAATTCTCTCACTACTCATTTCTTACATATCTCAAACCCTAATTCACGCGGTGCCCTTCTTCTCATGTCATCGCCACAGATAGGTTTCTCTCTAAATGAGATGCTACAAAGATCTAGCCAATCCCATGGATGTTTTGTTGCCCCGCCGCTACAGATCCGTTGTCATGGCGGCTACAAATCCTTCTCATGCGGCCCTGCTGCCTCATACCACAAATCCAATTGCTTCTTCTCGAATAGACCACAAATTCATTTGCTCATTCTCGTGCCAACAAAACAGCTCCCGTCACAATTCTTCTAATGCTGCCGCCACAGATAGGTACCTCTCTCAACCGAGAAAGAGATATTGCAGAGATCGCGACGACTACAAATCCTTCTCATAATGCTGCTCTTATCTATTAAACGAGATGGCTCTAGTCTAGCACATGTGACGGACGATAAGCTATTGAGGGCGAGGTATGAGATCCATCCGAAATGATATCTGAACTTTAGAAGCAAAAGTGGAAGAGGTCACGTATTTTCAAGTCTACCTCGTGATAATATTATTGCATAAGAAAGATCATTTTTTTTGTTTAATTTTGGCAATGTTCTAAATCTTGTAATATTACAGAAGTCTTTCTATCTGTTGTAATTGATAAGAATTTAGAAATCGATATAGATGAGAAAGAAAAATTTATGTCACAATGTATGTTCATGTATTTTTTACTGTAATGTCGTTGGTTTGATCGTGGTTGGATTTTTTTCGAATGGAAAAAAATAGATTTTTTGGTCGTTTATTGAATATGAAAAATGCCTTGTTCATAAAAAAATATTAAACAAATAAGAAAAAGAATTGAATCTGAAAAAACAAAAAACCTAATATAAACAGAGAATACGCGAAAAAACAAAAAAAGGTCAACAATAAAAAACACAACAAAATAAATTGGTATGCATGATATAAATTGACCCTAAAGAATATTATTAAAAAGTTTGTTATTTTATGGTTTGATCTTGGTTGTATTTTTTTTATAAAGAGAACACCTAAAAAACACAATAAAATTAGTTTGTAATATAATGAAAAAGATCAAAAAATGTTGGTTGAGATGGTACAAAGTTGTCGTAATTTTATAGCATGCATATCAATCATTTCCGCGCACGGCCTGCGCAAGCAAGTGTGGTACATATGGTATGAATACGTTTAATTCATATTATTAATACAAAATTATGTGCACACGGCCTCCGTGCTGCAGACGCATGGTTGGTTCGCGTGGTATGAGTTGGTTGATTTCATATAATGCGTACCAACCTTACGCGTGCAGATTTTGGTATGCATGGTATGAAATTGAATTGGCCAATGTCATATCATGCATACAAAAAATTTTATTTTATAATTTTTTTATTGTGCAAATTTGCGTTTGCTGTATTGAGTGAATGGATGTTTCACCTGCTGTTTTAGAACTCTAAACACTTCAGATAAAATTGGTCTTTTTTGTGCATGTCAGTATTTACTGTGCAGAGTGAAGGGATATTTCACATGCTGCGCAACGCCCCAAAAAAATCGAAAACTCAAAATAATTAAAATTTAGAAAAAATTTAGAATTAAAATCGAAATTATGGAAAAATTTAAAATTATTTTAAGTTATGGATTAAAATAATCAAAGTGAAATATAGGAATCAAGTGAAAATAATTGTGTATTGTAATCGTTAATATGTGCATGTGTCAATTTTGCTTATTGAAAATTTATGAATTGAAGTAATTGGATAATTAGGTGCTATGCATAAACATATATGAGTCATTTATAATTATAATGAAGATTGAATTAATTATATGTTCTAATGTGTTTGACCCAAGTACAATGATGAATACACCTCATCCTTTTTTTCTCTCAAACTTTGCTATGGGTGTTTATTCCGTTTTCGTTTCGGTTTTTTTCCCAAACTAAACTTGAAACTGAACTGATTTATCAAAAAAATCGAACCAAAAAAATCGAAATTCAAACTATAAAATTTGATCTAAACCGAAAAACCGAAATTGCATAAAAGTATCTAAAAAAAAATCTCATAGATCCGAAAATTCAAGAAACTAATATATATATATATATATATATATATATATATCTGTGTGTGGGTGTATTAGAGTGAGAACACCCACTAAATGCATAACTAAGACCTAAGCTAGACCCTGTGATTAGAAAACGGATGATCATGATTTAAGGAAAAACGATATCATTATACAGTTCAAGCAATATCATCAAAAGGGAAAAATGGTCACAGAATGCAAACAAGTGCATTTTAATTTGGTAGTTACCATAATATGTGGAACCATTAATCCACTAAATCTACCACAATAACTTTTCCGAAAATATCTAAAAAACTTAACAAACTATATTCAAAACGATCAAATGATGCAAAGATGCGAGATATAATCTATTTAGATGAAATTTGGTCCGTGTGATTATAATTTTGATTTGCAATAGTGACAAGCTCTGAGATCTATAATGATACATGTATACATATTGTTTTTGATTATTTATGAGATTTGTATTGATACAAAGATGTTATTATAACGAGATAGTATTGGCATTAAAATGATGTTCAAGCCCGTATGTAGTGACATTGGTTCCATGAGATACTGATATACATTCCATCATTTAAGAATATAATTTATTTGTATAATGATGTTATATGTGCTTTATAAAGATGCATTATACGAAAATGTATAGACAATATATGATGATGATGATGATATCTTAGCTGACAATGATGTTATCTGTATAGTATGATGATAAATTAGAACATAACTATTTTTACTGCATCTAATAATTAGGTTTATGATATATAACGATATTATTGGCTTCTTGTGATGTTTTCTTGTAAACTATGTAATATTATGTATTTTATGAAATAACCACATATTTGAGCACATACCACCGTTACTATATCATTACCAAACTTTTGATATATCATTATACCTTATGTTCCATATCATTATATGAAAAAATAATTAAAGGTTTGAATGACAATAATAAGCATACAAGTATAACGTATGACGTATATCATTACACAACATACTAGTTGTCATTATAACGTTTGTGGATCCCCATAATTACAAAAAATAAGATTGAATATTAACACAACAACAGTTCGACATATTTGTTATGTATTATGAAGATAGCTGCATGACATAAATTGATTAAATCACGTTCCTAAAAACTCGTAAGTTACCATATTAGAAACCCCTATATATACACGACAATTATCATATACGCATATCCCATATAATAAATATCCTGCCATATAAATAGAAGTTTCCATAATTGCATAAACTAGAATTTACCAAAATATCATTTTAATTAATAAACTAATAAAAACACACTGCCATGTGTCCTCCTTTCAGACCATCCGATTTTGAAATTATACGATCATGATGTGGTCTTAGTTCTTCAATAAAATTTGGTTCAGAAATAATTAAAACTATATATATATATATAATTATATAGATATTATAATATTAAATATAATTGGTTTTCGATTTTTAATATATTCGAACCCCAAAATTGAAATTTGCCAAAAACCTAAACTGAACCGAACTGAAATCCAAAAAGTATTAGACCAAATTCTAAATTTCGGTTTGGTTCATTTTAGTTCGGATATTCAGATTTCGCTATTTTGCTCACGCCTAAACATTGCGACACAAACACACTTAGTAGGACAAATTGGAAGCTTTTTTAAATACCACATGTACTCCTAGTTAATTAAGCAAGTAAAATATATATATAAAAAGTAATGGTTACATTTCTCTACCTTACTCTCACTCTCTCTCTTCGACACGCAACATACACAAGAACACCCTATTCCACTCTGTTATTTTTTCCGCCGCAAATCAGTCGCCTCCAGGATTAGGACGAGCTTTCGAATCAGGACATTTTGCTGCACGAGGTAGTTTATTAGATGTTAGGCCTTTATTTCTTGAATTAAATTCATGCGATTGCATATAGAATAAACTTTTTTATTGATAACTTGAACTATGATGTGCCTATACGTTATGTTTTTAACAAAATTTGATTATTATGCGATAAATGTAAAAATTTTGTCTGACTGTGATTATTAAATTATGACTCGATATTGATAGTGTTTGAAAAGTATGATGTATCTGTTTATGCCATGTGCTTGAGTGTCTTCATTGGGTATAGTTGGCATGCCATAGGACAACAGTACCACATATTCGATCACTCGTCTTCTGGATAATCGAAGCGAGGTCGCCCGTTATCTGATATCCACCCTTGTGGTGATCTGATTTGATATACGCCCTTGTGGTTATCTGATTTGATTGTTATGCGCCATTGTGGTATTTGTTGATTGATTTACACATTTCGAGGTGATCTGCGCCCTAATTGGGCGATCAATATCTGGTCCGTGTACCCGTGTCAGCTACTAAGCATATTTTGGAGCTATACGTGTTTATGTGTGCACTGATAATTACGTTACTGTGAATTATTTGTTATAAATGGAAAACATAAAATTATTTGTTATTCAGTTTCTGATAAGCTATGATGTACTAAATTGGGTTTTACTGCTGAAATTATTATTTATCTAATATGAAGTAACAATTTTTCTTTCTATCTGATAAAGTTGAAAAATAGAATTATATTTATAACTATAGGTTGCATAGCATTTATTTAATTTCAAAAATTTAGTTTTAACATTTAATATACTACTGAGCTAGTGAGCTCACCCCACTACAGACTATCTTTTGTAGATTAGGTCCTCGTCAGTCCAGCAACCGCGATCCCGTCAAGTCAATGTCCATTCTTCGGTAAATAGTTGATTATATTAGAACGTGTGGCATGTCAGGATTTTGATGTATATACATTCTGGTCGCGATTAACTATTGTGCATATTTTTCACTTTTATATATGTTTATTGGTTTTTTTAAAACATGACTGTTGATTATAAATAGCAGATATAAATATTTGAATTTCGTTGACTGACTAGAGTGATAATAATAGGGATGTCAATTTAGCCCTAAACCTCTGGGTTGGCCCGATTAACCCGACAATCCGACAGGGTTGGGGTTGAAAAATCTCAACCCAAAAAAAATCTCAACCCAAATGACCCTAAAGTGAATAGCCCGCAACCCGATAGGGTTGGCCCGAAGATAGCCCAAACTCATAGGGTCGACCCGAATATTAGCGAGTTCTCGTTATGTAGTTTTCAAACTTCATCAATTTATTATTTTTCCAACATTTAAAAGTTAGTATAATAAGATTGTTTTCAAATGTATGTGAAAAAATGCATTTTGATTCAATATTCGGAAGTTATGTTCATAATTTCACTTTTCTATATTTTACTATAACATTTAATATAAATCGGTTAGATTTAAAAATTATAAAAAAAATGATAATCTATTAAGAAAAATGTATTTTCTTACTTCTCTAAAATCTATATATTAGTTTTGAGTTGAAATAACATTCATTTATTGATGTATTTCTTTATTACAAATATACAATTATCAAAATTAATATATTAATTAAAAATTCATAAAAAAGTTTGAGCTCGATTGGCCTGATGGGTTAGCCCGAAACCTGACAATTTAGGGTTGGGGTTGAGAATTTTTAACTCGAAAAAATTACAACCCGAATAACCCATAACCGAATAGCCCGACAACTCTATAGGGTCGGCCCGAACGCGAGCGGGTTAGCCCGATTGACATCCCTAGATAATAATATTAATATATTCAGAAAATGCATATAGTTTATCTAATCGTGACGCCACTTATTCGGTTAATCAGTAATAGAGTAAGGGGTGTTATAAGTTTGGTATCATAGCCTAGGTTTAGCCGATTCTAGGACTAAACCGTGTCAGATAAGTGTTTAGAAACATGCCACTTAGGAATTTAATTGTGTTTATATCAGAGACTTGATACAGTTGTTATTCCTAAATAGATATACGAGATGTCGAATAATGAAGCTCAGAGTAGCGCACCAGGTTCTCAGTCTCAGAAGACCCCTTCTATTCAGTAGATATCCATATTCCTGGACATGATGCTATTTTACAAACTTTAGCTAATGCACTCCGACAGATAGCCGGGTCTACATCGAGTAATCATATATATGCTATTGAAAGAATTCATAAATTTTGAGCAGAGAAATGTAGAGGAATGAAAGACAATGATCCGACCAAGGCTGAGTACTGGTTGGACCAGCTTCAGTGAATATTCACTTTTATGCCATGTACTCTTGAAGAAAAATTACAATGTGTTGTGGCTCTACTGAAGGATGAGGCGCATATGTGGTGGATGAGTATTGTCCAAATTGCTATACCAAAGACTATATCGTGGGACTTCTTTATGAATGAGTTTTGCAAACGCTATGTAGGAGTGCAGTACATGGAAGATAGAATGGGAGAATTTCTTCACCTGGTACAAGGTGATATGACAGTGTTAGAGTACGAGACTGAACATCGACATTTGGCCGGATATGCACGAGAGATTGTGCCTACTAATTCAGAGATGTATCGTAGATTCGAGCGAGGGCTGAACGGTAAAATCCAGCGATCAATTCTAGGATAAGAAGCAACGGACATGACTAAACTATCAACGTTGGCGCAGAATATTGAGAAGTTGATTGTTGAAGAAGATGGTGAAAAGAAGAATAAGGAACATGGCCAGAGGGCTGCAGAACCTTCTCATTTCATGTTACAATCTGGGAAGCGATTTAAATACTACAGGAGGAGTGGATATTCAACACCTTCACGTTTTTAGGGACGAAGCTTGAGTCAGAGATCTGAGTTCTGACCGAGGTCACAAGCTACCTTAGTGGCCAACATAGGAGGATCGCATGTAATACCATCGTGTGTGCACTATGGAAGACATCACCGGGGCGAATGTTGGAGATTATCTGGAGCATGTCTTCGTTGTGGATCAAATGTGCATTTTCTGAAGGACTATCAGAGGCCACCGAATATCCCAGGAACTACATCAATAAGATCAGAGCCTACAATTCAGAGAGGTCGTAGGCTAGGACATGGATTTGGGACATACAGAGGTCAGAGACCGGCATCAGAATCTACTTCGAGGACAAAGCGGAGAGCCCCAACTCATACCTACGCTATCATAATCTATTAGAGAAGATTTATTTTAACATAGAAGTTTCTAATCCTTTGGGTAAAAGCATAGTGGTAAATCGAATCTATAGAAAATGTCCTCTAAGCGTCCAATGATACTTCTTTCCAACTGATTTGATGGCAGTGTATTAGATATCAGACCTTTATTTCTTGAATTAAATTCATGCGAATGCATATAGAATAAACAAAATATTGATAACATGAACTATGATGTGCCTACATGCTATGTTTTAAAAAAAATTGAATATTATGTGATAAATGTAAAATTTCTGTCTGACTGTGATTATTAAATTATGACTCGATATTGATAGTGTCTGAAAAGTATGATGTATCTGTTTATACACTGTGCTTGAATGTTTTCATTGGGTATATTGACATGCCATAAGACAGCAGTACTGCATATTCGATCACTCGTCTTCTGGATAGTCGAAGCGAGGGTCGCATGTTATCTGATATCCGCCCTTGTGGTGATCTAATTCGATATAGGCCCTTGTGGATATCTGATTCGACTCTTATACGCCATTATGGTGATCTGTAGATTTATTTACATCTTTCGAGGTGATTTGCGCCCTAATTGGTTAATCTGTATCTGGTTCGTTTACTCGTGTCAACTACTCAACATATTTTAGGGCTATACATGTTTATGTGTGCACTGATGATTACGCTGCTGTGAATTATCTGTTATAATTGGAAAACATGAGATTATTTGATATTCAGTTTTTTATAAGCTGTTACGTACTAAATTGGGTTTTACTGCTTAAATTGTTATTTATTTGATATTAAGTAAGAATTATTCTTTCTGTCTGATAAAGTTGAAAAATATAATTATATTTATAACTATAGGTTGCATAGCATTTATTTAATTTTATAAATTTAGTTCTTACATTTAATATACTACTGAGCTAGTGAGCTCACCCCACTACAGACTATCGTTTGCAGATTAGGTCCTCATCAGTCCTGCAACTGTGACCCCGTCAAATCACTGTCCTTTTTGGGTAAATATTTTAATACATTAGAACGTGTGGCATGTAGTTTATCTTATCGTGACATCACTTATTCGGTTAATTAGTAATCGAGTAAGGGGTGTTACAAAAATGGTGCCCACGATGGCCACCACCACCTTGGGAGATGATCATGAACTACGATTATGACCATGATAGCCACCCCTATCGTGGGACAAGATCGTGGGCCACAATGGCTTACTCAAGATGGTGCCCATGATAGCCAACACCACCATGGGTGCCATCGTAGACTACAACCATGAGTCATGATGGCTACAACCATTGTGGCTTTTAAAAGTATTTTTAATATATATCATGTTTAATAAGTCATTCAAAGATTATATGTAATTTCACTAGAGATTATACGTCATTCAAAAATATGGGGTGTATGATTAACATTTCCAAGATAATAGTACATATTATCATTCAAGCAAATTACATTTAATCTTCTGCAAACACAAGGAAATTACATTCAATTCAATTATCTACGAACACAAGAAAACTACATTCAATTTTCTACTTGAAATGACACCCGACACTACAACAAAAGCGCTCATAGACTACGGTTTTAAACCGTAGTCTATTTGTTATAAAAACCGTAGAGACTGATGGTGTAGTCTATGCTCCTGGGCATAGACTACGGTTACCAGACCGTAGTCTATGATGTACTATAGACTACGGTTAATAACCGTAGTCTATTCGGAAAAAAAACCGTAGTGATTGATGGTGTAGTCTATGCTCCCGGTTATAGACTACGGTTTTTAACCGTAGTCTATGGTACATTAAACACTACGGTTATAATCCGTAGTCTATGTTTAAAAAAATCCGTAGAGATTGATGGTGTATTCTATTGTCCAGG
>JAYDZE010074395.1:0-43776 GCA_034509125.1 Monilaria moniliformis | reverse complement strand
GGTAAATCAGCCAATTTCCAAGTATTATTGTGCATTATAGAGTCAATCTCATCTTGAATTGCCTCTTTCCAAAATGCGGCATCCCTAGAAGCCATAACTTCTTTAAAGGTCCTCGGATCACCATCAATATTGAAACAATATTGATATTGAAAGTTAATTTCATTCCTTGATCATTCTACCAAATACAGTTGGAAATCATTACCAAAAAGACTTAACTTTTCTTGATCTATCACTCCTCCTAGGCTCGGGAGGCGTAATAGTCACTTGGTCAGTCATACTAGATTTACTAGAACTTGCTATCATGTCTCCAGGTTTAGGTAAAGATGTGAATCTATCCTGATTGCCAAAATCAGCATCCATTGACTCAATAATAGAGTGCACAGATACATAGTCATTAGGTTCTATGACATAGAACCTATAGCAGACTGAATTTTCTGGATAACCAATGAATAAACAATCTATACCTCTTCGTCCTATGGTTTTCATTTTAGGGTCAGTTAATCTCACCACAGCTCTACAATCCCAAACTCTGAGATAACTTAGTTTTGGTGTCTTCTTATTCCAAAGTTCATAAGGGATTATCTTGTTCCTTTTATTAGGAACTTTGTTCAATAAATAACAGGCTGTCAATATAGCCTCACCCCAAAATCCTTCACTTAAATCAGAATAGCACAACATTGAGTTAACTATTTCTTTCAATGTTCTATTCTTTCGTTCAACTACACCATTTTGTTGTGGTATATATGGAGCAGTGGTCTGATGTACTATACTAGTAGATTGGAAATATACTGGATCATAGTACTCACCTACCCTATCAGTGCGAAGAGTTTTAATATTCACACCATGATGAAGCTCTACCTTTTCTTTATAGATTTTAAATTTGTCAAGAGCTTCATCTTTTGAATGACACAAGTACACATAGAAAAATCTAGTAGCATCATCAATAAAAGTAACTACATACTTTTTGTTTCCAAGTGATAGTGTAGAATGGAAATCACACAAATCACTGTGTACAAGATCTAATACCTTAGAATCTCTATTGACATTGTTTGAGAAAGGTTGTCTAGTAATCTTAGTCAACATACAAGTTTTACACTTGTCAACATTCAATTCAAAAGCAGGAATCAAACTCATTTTAGACATATCTCGCAATCTCTTATAATGAACATGTCCTAGTCTAGCATGCCATAATTCAGATTTGCTCAAATTCATACAAGAACTAGTAGAAGCCATGCAAACAGAATTATTGACAAACGAAACATCTAGATTCAACTTAAATATTCCATTCAAATAACCAAAGCCTATAAATTTACCATATCTTGACAAGATATACTTGTCACTTTCCAACACTTGTTTGTAGCCACTATTGTTTAATACAATACCAGAAACTAAGTTTTTACGAATACCGGGAACATATACAACATTCTTCAACAACAAAGAGTTTCCAGAGGTAAACACTAGATTAACATCTCCTAGTCCTTTAATAGGTTAATTAGCAACATTGCCCATCTTTAAAGAAGATCCATTTTCAATTGGTTTGAAGTCCTTGAACCATTGAAGATTCTTGTATATATGACATGTTGCTCCCGGATCCACCCACCACGATATGTCATCATCCTGCACATAAAGTGGTTCAGAGATTATTGATACATAATAATTCTCAACAGGACGATCATTGGGTACAAAAAACGAACCTGATTGATTTCCAGGATCCTTCGATCCACTAGATTCAGCATCGTTTTTCTCTTTTTCTCTACTCTTTCCAGACCTGCAATCTTCCTTGAAGTGCCTGGTTTTACCACACTTCCAGCAAGTCAGTTTAGGCTTCTTAAAAGAAGCATTACTGTTGTTCCCTTGAAACTTTCGTTTCTCTTTTCCAGCTTTGGAGGATTCACCATCTTCCACCATGTTAATAGATGAACCAGCCAAGGTTTTAGTATCACCACCAGAAACCTTTTCCATAGCACGTATGGATTGTTCAATTTGGAAGTGACTTCCAAGTTCAACCAGGCTCATTTCTTCCTTCTTATGTTTCAGATTATTTTTGAAATCTTTCCAAGATGGAGGCAATTTATCAATGATACTAGAAACAGAAATGGATTCATCCATTTTTATATCATATTGGGTAAACTGTCCCAATATCCTCAGCAATTCATTATACTATTCTATGACAGGCCTCGAATCCACCATTTTATAATTTATAAAATTACCAACAAGAAATTCCTTGCTAGAGACATCTTCTGCCATGTATTTGGCTTCGAGGGAATCCCATAATTCCTTTGCAGATTCAACATTTTAATACACATCAAAGAGGGAATCAGACATACCATTTAAGATGTGGCCACAACATATGTAATCATCATTCTCCCACTTCTAACGTCTCCTCGTCTGTTCCAGCGTTTCGTTTTCAACAATCTTAGGCATGGGGGTACTCAGAACATACACTACCTTGAGTATAATAAGCATGAAATGCATCTTCTTCTGCCATCTACGGAAATCTTGACCAGGGAACTTGTCCAACTTCGCGAAATTCTTCGACATATCTCTTACAGAATGATTGTTCGTCATCTTTACAGAAATTGATTTGATCTTTGTAGGATATTTGGAGGGAGATAAATAAGAAATGAACAAAACAGTAATGAAATCGGATCTCTGAAAGTCGTGTATAACACTTTCAGATCAAATCAATTTGGTCGGTTCATCCAAATATTTGATCGGATAAAATTCAGAGAGTTTAGAGGAAAGTATGTTGAAGTTCTGTGTGAGAAATGAACCAAAAAATAATGATAAAAGAGACCAAAATCGGGAAAAACTGTCCCAACTGCCATGCACCTGGCCGGGTGAAACTCTGCCAGAGACACACTCGGTCGGGAGTGACTCTCCGGACAAGTTTTCGCTTTGGACCCGGCCAGGTGGAGTCATGCCACAGTCTCACCTGGCCGGATGAAACTCTCTGGACTCCACGCCGTGCAGCACCCGGCCGGGTGGAGTCCTGCCACCGTCTCACCCGACCGGGTGAGACTCTCTGGACTCCACGACGCGTTGTACCTGGCCGGGTGGACTTATGCCACCTTCTCACCCGGCCGGGTAGAACCATCTGGAATCCACGTAGTGTCTCACGAGGCCGGGTGGAGAAATGCCACATGCTCACCCGGACGGGTGAATCCTACTGGATCCCAAATTTGCCAAACTTGAATGAATTTTTCACCATAGCAATTTAGTGGAAATAACCCCAGCCAGGGGCTGCCGCCCCTTGGACCCCGCTTCCAGGGGCGCTGCCCCCGGACCCCGTCCCTTAGGGGCTTCGCCCCTAAGATCATAAATCCGCACCTCCAAACTTATATGAAGTATTATTATGACGATATTGGTCAATTCAATTAACCCAATTACACTAAAATATCCAACAATTTGATATTAACTCATGAGCCCAAAGGTAAAGATATTTCCTCCAACTTTAATTACATACAAAATCATTCAGATCTTATTTACAATTTACAAAGATTGAAAGTCGTTTTCCCTCCCTAAGCTTTTTTTCTCACTGAAGTGTACAGAATCGCATCAGCAAGAATAAGCCTCTGCTAAGGCGCCAACCAATAAATCGAGGTTTTAGTCGCATAATATACACAAGTATGCTGTGTCTGCGGTCCATAAAAAAGATTTCTAATAAAATACCTAGGTATAACTTATACGATGTACTAGAGCATTAGACGGAACACGATTTGCATTTGCACACACCTGCATAGCTAATTTCGAGCATTTTCCAACTCAACAAGAGCCAACCAGCTAGGTACTATTACAGTACATACACTTCTTTAAATTCTAATATGTATGTATTTATTTATGTATTTACATAAGCTTCTCTTCCTCCAGAGAAGGTCGCCGTGCTGTTATTTCTCATGCATCGTCCTGACTCGGACCGGCCGAGCCTTGCTTTTTTCTCAATAAGAAACTCAATTTTCTGGTTATGAAGCCAAGAAAGATGTCAGATATTAATGCACCATTAGAATAAGAAGATATAATTTACCTTCATTTTTATTTGATCTGTGCAAAAGTATCTTTATTTACAGAGGTATTCAGAGTTCATGCCAAAGTTTATGCAGCAACATAAAGAAAATAGAGATCACCTTCACTGATTTGTTCACTTCTTCTAGCTTGCAAAGCATTGCATCTGTAGGTACCACACTTTTAAATTCCATCAAAGCCCGGCGAGGAGATCCTATTATTTATAAGGTAGAAGATGCTAATGTATTGAGTATATACTTATCATGCATCAGCAAGTTTGACAATATACAGCAGACAGAGCTCAGCATCCGTGAATTAGCATAACAAATTCTATGGTTTTCATCGAATGCGTACAGAGGATCAAATCTAATTTTTAAAGATAACCATGCCCTCATCACATATTGGTAGTTAATACTTTGGCTATTGAAATGCAATGAACTCTGTAAGGATAATGTGATATGAATAAGATTATTTCCTTTGGAATTGTACAAAGAAGGGAAAGAAGACCATCAGTCGATTGATTAAGTCATTCATAGTTATGATTTCATAAGCTTATTTCAGGATAGACTGTAATTTTATCTTTTTATAAATAGAATAGATTGTAGAGGTACGGATCATTAAGAAACTTAGTGAATAATATGGTTTATGGTGAGCAAGACATTTGGTCTAACATCAGAGTTCATCAGAATTTCCAGGCAGGGGCAATACCTTACATAAATTGTCACAGTTTTTCCCCATTTCTTTTAAATATAAAAATCATCCATTCTCTATTTATTTTTACGTTTTTGTTATTTCATTGGCATGATTATCTTGACTCTATCATAATACATAGAATTAACATCGCGGTCAGTAACTCACAACTAATAAAAGAACCACATTTACTTGTCGCCCCCCAGGAAAGTTTGTTGTAGAGGCAGCATAAGAAACATGGTTAGAACGTGAACAATCATTTTCTACTCCAACACGTTAACTAAGAGCATGTAAAAACAGATTTTGTATTCTTTTATCAACTAAAGCCACCTTAAGATTGACATGTGTAACATAAGGTGAATATAGAACTGCCATAAAAATGCAGGTATCTGGTAGAAAGTCAGATGACATCTATTGACAAGGGGTCTGAGTTATTGTTTACCTTTGTGCTTTTAGACGATGGTTATCTTAAAACAGCTGGACCCAAGGTCAAAGATTCCATGTGAAACATACTTTCACTGCCGTTAACTTTGATATTAGGGTCCCAGCTTATGCCAGTATCTTGTATAGCCTTTGAAGCCTATGTTACTATACCTGTATATACGTGACTTATTTAAGAATTACATTACAATCTAACAATTCAACCTAGCAAACTATGAGTGCTGTAAAACATATCATTCTTAATCAGGGATAATTTTGGATGATTTGGGTCAGACAAACAGTACCTTCCCCAAAAGTCCAGGGTTACTGAGTCCTTGAACTTGTAATTCATCGACAGGTGCAGACTTTTTCAACTCAAAATGTATGCAGTCCATACAATGATTGCAGCCAACCTGCATATTAACATGTGTTCGCATACATATAAACATCACGCACTTCATATAAACAAGAATCAAGATAAGGACTAGAAATCACATAAAGTAAAAGACTATCATATAGAATAACTATAACCAAATTATCAGATAATGTTACCAATGCCCTGGTGATGAGCATTTTTAGGCACTACGAAGTAAAAAGCATCGCGGAAGTAAAAAAAACAAGCGCATACAAGTTAAACAAGATTCGATAACTCAAAACTGATAATCAGTCAATACATCCTACAATCAGGTAGAGCAATACCAGAAAATTGATCCACAAGTTAGATGAAGCGTCCAAATGCATGTTTCCATTACGTTTGACATTAAAAAAGAAGTAAATCAATCATAAAGAACGAACAAGGAAGCTGATGGATACAGAGCTTCATTTTGTACCTTGTTCTATTATAACATCGTTAATCAATGGAAGAGGTACATGCTTCTTAACATTTCTTTTCGGCAAGAAGGGTATATACGAAGGCATAGACACCTAAACAATAAAAGAGAAACATCATCCATCAGCTCATAAGCTCACTAGGCTCCAATATTTTTCTTAGCAGAAACAAGATAATTAACTACCTTATACACTATTCCTTCCGATGTAACATAGAGTCTACCTCAAGTACATATCTTCTATAGGGCGAATAAAGCAGCATAATTATCCCAACACTCCAAGCCAAAACTAGCAAAAGAGATATCGACAGCCATATTATCGTATCATAATTAACATGTTTCGATGCGAGTTCGTCGAACGAAGCTGCGAAAAGTACTCTCGGAGGATTATCAGCTTCTTCATCGACATCAAGCTCGAAGCCGGGATTGGACCGCAGCAGATTTTTATCAGAACCAAGCTTCAGCAGCCCCTCAGCGTAACCCACCAACAAGCTGAATCCTAAAATCATGCAACTCAAGTAATCAAGGAATGGGAACAAATCGAGCTGAACACGACAAGGCGATGAGAAACTGAAAGTTGCCTTTCGATTCTGGAAGAAACATATCGGGATCGTTTACCTGAACTCTTTACATTTAGCTCAAGTGACTCGTAGTGTGAGATTGAGGAGTGAATTAGGGTTTACACGAGTGCTGCAAAACTCACGGTTGGGTCGTGTATCGGTTCAGGTTTGTGATTAGAATATCTGGACCTTTGTTGTCTTTTCTTCTCAATTAATGCCCAAAATAACCAGAAAGGAGGTCAAATTCGAATTAGCCAAAGATGCGTTTGAAACTGAAATAAATAAAACACTTTTTTTTGTTTATTTCCCAAAATTAAGATAAATTATTTAAACATTCAAATCTCATAAAATACTTCCACTGAAAAAACTACTTGATTCATAGAAGGGATTTTCATTCAGTCATTTCTCAAACAGTTGTGATCACTGCGATTCTGTGAGAGAAGTCTCGATAAGAGAAGAGATATCGTGATTGTTGATGCCTTCGTCATTCACAAGTTTACTCAAACAGCTTTTCCACAACTTGATTGCCGGTTGATTCCATGTCGCCAAGTATGAGAAGAAGTCTTGGTCGGATACCTGCACTGTTCCTTGCGCTCCGCGGTAATATCCATTACAATCGGATATCGCCGTATATCAAACTAGAGCGCCCTCTGCACTTTCTATCTCGATACCCAACCGTTACCAGGCCCTCAATTCGTGCGTCTTTCACTTCCTCAATCCACAATCACGGAGGCTGCCGTAGCGGCTCGGAGCATGAATCCGAATCCGGATCCGATAGCGATGGTGAAGGAAGGGAAAGCATCGCAAGCTATCCAGGTTCCTCGCGCGATTTCGATGCCATTGTGGACATTTTACGAACACCTGGTGCGCAAGAAAGGAGCACAAAGCTAGAGGAATGTGGACTAAATATGTCACCGAAATTGGTTGCAAAGGTCCTTTCCTGGGTACGGAACGATTGGGAGGCGGCGTTCACCTTTTTCCTGTGGGCCGGGAAGCAGCCGGGCTACAAGCATTCGCTGCGCGAGTACCACTCAATGATCTCCATCCTCGGCAAGTTCAGGAAGTTCGACACTGCGTGGGCTCTGATTGAAGACATGAGAGCCGCATCTCTCGTCACAAAAATGACGATTCTGATCATGATCAGAAGACACGCAGCCGTGCACGACGTTGCAAAGGCGATCAGCGCCTTCTATGGGCTGCGGCGCTTCAAGCTCGAGATAGGAGTTGACGAATTCCAAGGCCTGCTTTCAGCTCTATGCAGGTACAAGAATGTGAAAGATGCGGAGGATCTCCTGTTTTGCAACAAAGCCGCGTACCCGCTCAACACGAAGAGCTTCAACATCATTCTCAACGGGTGGTGCAATGTGATCGGCAGCCTGCGTGAGGGGAAGAGGATTTGGATGGAGATGGAGAAGAGAGGGATTAGGCATGATGTCTATTCCTATTCAAGCATCATGTCTTGCTATTCCAAGATAGGAAATCTCAATGCAGTGATGAGGCATTTCGAAAAGATGAAGGCTTTAGGCATCAAACCGGATAGGAAAGCCTACAACGCCGTGGTTCATGCTCTGGCCAAGGGGAGGTTCGTTAAAGAAGCTCGTATCCTGATGGAGACTATGGAGGAGGAGGGCATTATCCCAGACACTGTCACTTACAACTCGCTGATCATGCCTCTTTGCAAGTCACATCTCTTAAATGAGGCCAAGCAGGCTTTCGAGGAGATGATGGAGAGAGGCGTGGCGCCCACTGTCCGGACCTACCACGCCTTCTTCCGTGCTTTAAGGACTGCAGAGCAAGTGTTTGAGCTTCTGCAGAGAATGCATACGAGCGGGTGCCATCCAAGCCATGATACGTATATCATGTTGATCAGGAAGTTCTGCCGCTGGCGCCAGCTTGAAGACGTGTTCAAGTTGTGGGGTGAGATGGGGAGGAATGGGCTCGACCCTGATAGGAGCTCGTACATTGTGCTGATACACGGCCTTTTCTTGAATGGGAGACTAGATGTGGCTCATAAGTACTATGTAGAAATGAAGGAGAAATATCTGTTACCGGAGCCAAAAGTGGATGCTATGATTCAAGAGTGGTTGGCGAGTAAGAGTGATGTTGATGGCCATGTGATTGCATCAGGAGATAATAGATCTAACTCTAGTAGGGTAGGGGAAAAGGAGAGGTTCAAATCCAAGAACAATATAAGGGATGTTGAATTTCGGAGGCGGCCTGAAATGAGGAGTGTTACTAGGGAGAGGGGCTTTTCGTTTTGGGATGATTGATCAGAACTGTATCTATGTTCGTGTTTTGCAACTGTTAAACTATGAGGATTTTCCCAAGTGGACAGGTATGCACCTTTCCTTGTGCCACATTTCCAATGATTGTGCAAATTGTTTTCATGTATCTAGCTGGTCTTATTAGTGTCATCATTCCTATATATCACACTGCGTTAGTATTTGACTTGTTTAGAATGGTGTATTAGTTTGAAATCTGTCTGTTAGTTGTTGCAAAAACAAAATACTTTTAATATAAAGTTGCAAAATATAATTTTTATTTCGAATAAGGAGGTGAAGAAATCCAATCGTTGAATAACGAATGAGAAAGCATATAATTTACTCGGATCCAATCATCCCATACGGTTGTGTTGTGTGCGACATGCAAAGTGGATCCGGCGCTATCTGAGACAAGTTTTTGAGTTAATCTTAGTCTAAATGCAACCTAAAGACCTAGAGAACTATCTTCTGTATGGTTTTCAAACATATATTAATCTCATATTTTTTATTTCAGTACACTCATTTACCAAGATAATACATATAAAAGGTGTTTATTTTTCATAATTGATAAAATACTAATATATCTCCAATTCTACTATTTAAATAATTATTTGAATCAAGCAAAATTAGCTCACATTATAGATTTTCTTAGAAGCTTTGAGATATTCAAAGTTTTAATCTATCTTAGTAAACAATAGAACTTATAGTAATATTTTTTTCTATTTAAACTGATTCTAAAAAATAAACATCCTTGTAGAGATCATGTATAGTAAATGATAAATGACGGAATGAATATGACACCACACCAAACATAAAACACTGTACTTGAATTGTTGGATGAAACTGAAAGAGCATAAAATCAGATGCATATATAAGAACACTCTGACCAATATTGCTGAAATCCATCAAATGAAATGCGAGTTCTCAAACTGACTCTTAATCTCAACATCTTTCTCACTCAACATCGTCTGCTGTAAATGTGTCTTTGTCCATTAGTTTGATCTTCAGCTCGGTCACATCGCTGGATATGGAGAAGAGGAAGCTCTTGTTCCACTCAGACCCAGATCCTTCAACTGGATACAACAATGTGGAGTAATGAGAGAGAGAGAGAGAGCGGGGGGGGGGAGTTTATGATTGTGTTCATAGGGAGTCAGTCATTCGTATAAAAACTTCTTATGGTTATAAAGTAATTGCATTGAACTTTTAAACTCAACAAATATTGCAAATTATTTATAGATTAAGTGCAGTGTTACTCTACAGATATGCAAGACTCTTAGGGTATGTTTGATAGGATAGATTAGACCAAGATTAGATTATTAATTATAACTAAATATAGTTATAATTAATAATCTAATCTTGGCCTAATCTATCCTATCAAACATACCCTATAGTTCTCAATTCTCATAATAACAAATTTTTATTTGAAGCGCATATATGAAACTATGCAAGAATCACAAGATAGGAGAAGAAATGCACCTGTTGCAATGCCGCTTGTTCTCCTGTGTCCGGTAAGTGAGAATCGCATAGGGATCCGACCTAGCTGCCAAATCGAATATCAAGACAAATCAGTACTAGTCCACTCCACAAGTAAACACATTATACTTGGGGCCGTTTATTTTTCTTGATTGTTATTTGTATCCTTATTACGAGGATTTCTTCAATTCTACCATTCCAGTGGGATATAAGTCAAGCAAAAATAACTCAAATTATTGAAATTATGAAGCACATTATGATATCCCAAAGTTCTAATCCATCTTAATAAACAACAAATCAATCTAAACTAATTTTTATTTATCTAAATTAATCCTCAAAATTAAATACTTCCTTATACAACAATTATCATCCATGAAACCACATTGCACATGGGAAGAAACATACAATTTGGTGTGTATTAGATAAGTTTGATTCGGTATTTACACAAACAGTTATTCAAGGATCATCAGCTAATCGATCAACATAAAATTAGTAGAGACAAATACTACATATATTAATCTCTTCCACATTTCTGATCGATTCCACCACTCTTATCATGCTTTTTTCTTAATCTAGACCAATTTAAGATGAAAGTTTCCTAATTAGGATTTTTTTTTAAAATTCCGTGAATGGATAAGACGCATGACGATTATGTGTCTTCACTTAAGTAAATACGCATAACCATCATCATCTTCTGAAGACACATAACCGTCATGCGTCTCACTTTTTTTACATCCATTCAGGCAGTAGCCTTACCACACACACGAAACACAAATCTCACAAACACACACACTTACGAATTCGTGAAGCAAAGACAAATTTTGAAGTTTTTCCTCAAAAAAAAATTTCCATCATCTAAAGGTATGTCATGTAGTGTAATTTGGCTATTATTGTTAACTAGTGATACTCGTGCGATGCACGGGCTTTTAATTTGCTTTACTTTTTTCAAGTTGTGAATTATTATTTGGAATTATGAATACTTTAATTATAGCGATATTTAGTAATGATAGATGTGCATAATAATTGAAGTATAGAACAAAAAACTTATGAATTCAGTAAGTTTAGAAGAAAAAAAATGAAATGCACGTACCACCATTCAAATAAAATACTTATATTTTTCAAAAGTATTCAACACATTCAATAACAACAAATTAATAGAATTCAGGGTTAGGGAGAGAGAGAGAGAGAGAGTTTATTGGCATGTAGGTTGCACTAATGGTAGGAGAATGGTCATAATTGAATTTATTTGTTAAACTCAACATGTTATCACACTATATACGCTATCATCCAAATATTTAGAGGTGTATGGCCTTCAACAAAAAGCCACCATATTAATGATGACTTAAATTGGTTGCTATAAATTTAATTGTGCGTCTATATTAAATTGTCATCTCAGTGCAGTCATATTATATAAATTTATATTTAATTTACGTATGTTTTACTTTTTTTTTTATATTTTCCAATATTTCGTTCTTCTTTTGTTATTTATGATATTTGAATTTTAAATTACGTGGTCCTATTTATTTTATGTTTAATTTCTTTTTTTTTATGTGGAAAGTAGAAAACATATTTTCAAATTTTAGGGGATGATTGATATGGTGGGATGAGATAAAAATGAAATATTTATTCTTGTGCCTATTTCAATTCCTATGATTAATAGTATATCTTTTCAGTGAGAAGCTTTAATCCGGTTAGGTGAGAATAGTCATTTCATCCACAATTCATGAATTTACTATTCCATTGAGCCAAATCAACCATTATGGTATTTCTATTTACAGTTATATTTAGAAGAAATTTTTAGTATGAAGAATTATTAATATTATTGGTAGTTAATTTTAAAACTAATATTTTTAGCTTTGTTAAATAACTATTATAATATACAAAATAAAATTATGTGTCTATTAAAATATAAAAATAATTTTCTTTTGATTATTTAATAAATATATATATTCAAATTGAATCCATATATTTTTTCTTATCATTTCAAAATAATTGTTAAGTTGCTCAAAATTGATATATTTTTATTTAAAATTACTGATGCAAAATAAAATTAATAGAATAGTTCATAGTAATAATAAAACATTATAATTTACTAACTAAAAGTAGAAGAAATTTCTCAATTTTTTTTATTTATATTTTTTGCTAAATAATATTTACAATAAATTAATTTCAATATATGAAATCATATTTAGTAAATCTAATTTTATGCGGAGTTTTACGTAAATGAATTAAAAACTATTGTTCATATTTGTATTTTCGTATCATTTAAAAATTTATGTCATCTAGGCCAAGTTTTTCATAATAATTTTAATAGGGGTCTTTTTCTAATAAATAAATTAATTAGTTTTAACCAATGTTCCATATTTTATCTCCGAAATGGCATTATAGTAAATATATTCAAAACTCCTCTTTCATATATGTAGTTGATTGATTTGATAGTTTTATGATATAATTTTGATGAATTTTGGTAGTTTCAATTGTTGGAAAATGTGAGTTGATATGATTGTTTTGGTAGTATTATGATATAACTTTAATGGATTTTGGTAGTTTGAGTTGGAAAATATGAGTTGATATGATTGATTTTGGTAATTTTATGATATAATTGATTTGGTACTTTCAATTGTTGGAAAATATGGATTGATATAGATATTTTCGTTGGATAATTTGCATTGATTTCCCTATCATTGTTGAGAAATTTGATTTGTTTAGCTATTATCAATGGAAAAATTGGCTACTCTCATGGCGAGTTTATCACAATCAACGAATTTATCATATTAAGATCAAACACTAATTCTTTATGCAATAACGTGATCTTAATTCAAGAAATAACGCTCTAATATAGAATATACTACCTCGTGAGTGAAAAACCTCAATTAGGTGCTCGTTTAACTCAAGTGATTATAACAAGACCTGTCAAAATAAAAGAGAGAAGAAGTTTCGGCCTTTATAATTCCTCAACCCGCTGCCTACTAGCTATTTCCCACCTAAAACCCGCTGCCTACTAACTAGCTATTTCCCACCTAATATACTTAGGTTAGGTCCTTAAATTGCATCTTTCAATAATATATTTTGTACTAGTAATTACTTTTATTTAAATTATTTATGACTTGATGATAACAATAAATATAATTTGACCAAATAAAATATTAAAAATATTCTGAATATTTATTTTAATATGATAGAAATGAGCAAATCCATACCAGCGTTATTAAATAAACCTACGTCGATTTTTCACATGTGAATTCAACAAAAAGAAATCTAAATCCCTTTTTGGGACTATATTCGTAATAAAATTTTCATTAAAATAAAACGTGTGGAATATAACAGATATTTTACTTTTTAATTTGCGAAAATAGACCAAAAGCAAACAGGTCTGGATGATGAAAGCAGTTGGTAGGACGCGTTAGAGAGACAGACAGAGAGAGAGAGAGAGAGAGAATGAGCACAACACAAGAATCTCCGGCGGTGGCAGCTGCCTCAGTCTCCAGCGATATACCTACGGAGTACTGCGAAGCAGTCGCTGTATTTTTGAAGCGTATGGGAGTCGCTCAAACTTTCAAACCACAACACAACGTTGACGACTCTTTCTCCAACCTTATAGGAGGAGTTCTTAAGGTTATCTCAACCGAAAGGGGAAAGATCACCTGCTTTCTCGATGTCAAAGCTCCAATTTTGGTAATCGTCTCTGCCGATTTGTCTGAATCTATAGCAGGATATTTAATTGATCGATTGTCGAATTTTCTAAATGTTCATCTTTGTGGGTCTCCAGACTCTAGGGATTTCTCCATAGTTAGAGAAACTTAATTGGGAAATTGGGGGAAAAGGAATTCGGAAATTGGGAAGAAATGTTAAGCACTTAGTTTGATTAGGTTTTATTTTTCCTCTGATGCTTTTAGAAAGGGAATAAAATTACTTGATCTTGTACTTTATAGTAGTATCATTTTACTGATAAATTAGTTCCTTTAACCTCATTAGTAAAGGGATTGGTAATTTAACACGATTGTGATTGATAAATTACGAGTTATGAGCTAGATGTGGAAGGCTTGTGATCTTGGTTTTATCCATGATGGCGTGGTCACTATTTAAGGTTGATAGTATATATGATTGGGTATTTTTATCTTCATTATTAGAATTTATTCAATCCTACCTTGTTCATTTGGATATAAATCAAGCATGTTAGGTCCAATTGTAGAACTATCAAGGGCCTTTGGATATTTTCCAAAGTTTCAAACTATTTTAGTAAACAATAGATTAGCTTATACTTGTTTTATCTATCCAGGCTAATTCTTAAATAGTAAACACAGAGTTGGTTTTATATGGGAAAGACAGATAATCTGCACAATACTTACCGCAATTAGAAATGGTTGAGAAAATTAGAAATGATCATCGCCCAACTCATGTAATATGGAGTTCTTGGCTAATAAATGAGGCAGCTGGCTTGTGCAAGTAATTATGATGGTTATCTATAAGTTAATTTCTTGAAATTCATCATTATAGCGTGCTTTTTTTTCATTAGTTTTTAGTTCGTCAATAAGGTGTGAAGTGCGGATTATTTTGAGAAGTCCAGCTATTTTTGTCCCACTTGATTGTGAACATTTCTGATTGGGCGCACAGAATGCTTATGGTGGAATGCATGGAGGAGCAGTTGGGGCTGTAGCGGAGAGAGTTGCCATTGCTTGTGCTAGAACAGTTGTTGGAGAAGACAAAGATCTCTTCCTTGGAGAACTTGGCATCTCATATCTCTCTGCTGCTCCACATAATGTGAGTTATTAAAGAAATAAATAGTAATGCTCTTTTTACTATGTACAGTGCTTGTCTTTGGTCCTTTCTGTTTTAAAACATTACTTTTTGAAGTATCTTAGCATTGAAAGATGGAAGGATAAAATAAACAAAGTTGCCTAGTTGATAATAGCTGCAAGTCCAACAAAATCTCATCTCTATTGTAGTGAATTAGAAGATTCTTCTTGGAGATGATTTCCCCCCCCGGAACCTCCATATTAATTTGAAGTCTCATAATCAGCATCTTTTTTATGGCTTCATGGTTTTCTTGTTCACTTGAAGTACATTATTCAGATATTTGAATCTGTCTTGTCCAGCTGACTCATGACTCGTTTCACAGGCTGAAGTAATCATCGATGGGCAAGTAGTAAGGAGCGGCAGGAACCTGACAGTAGTTTCAGTTAATTTCCGACTTAAGGAATCAGGGCGACTGGCATTCTTGACTCGCGCCACATTCTACAATATGCCTGTGTCGAGTTTGTGAGACTACCGATCCCAGACATCTGAGGATCCTACATTGTCGGGTGAAAATGGGGCATTGTTAATGTAAGATTTTTTCCCTCCATAATATACATTCTGTTAGTTTTTACTAGCAAAGCGTAAGGGGTATATATTTATATGATAAAAAAGCAACCATAAGTAAGATCTTCATGCTTTTCAATGGCTATACCTTCCATGCTCAAGATATTTCAATGAGATTGCATTAGTCTTCACCTGCTCTCAATTATATTATGAATGAAAGGGACAAATCTACTCGTGGTTTTGAAGAGAATATGGAGGGAAATAATATTTATGTTTATGTCATGTCAGTTGCTTTTAGAATGAAATTGGTTAATTTTTAATTTTGTTTCATTTCAGTGGAAAAATACGGGTATTTTAGATATTAAAAAAAAAAAAAAAAACTTTTGTAAGTTTTGTTGGTTGGCGACGATCTAATTTAAATTTGTAAGAGTACATAAGTGGGCGATGATCATTTCTAATAGTTGGGCGATGATCATTTCTAAGAATGCGAAGTTTCAGAGCACTCGCGGTGCTTGGCACAGTTGTCGGATTTTTTTAAATTAAAAACGTGCTCAGAAATTTGTTGTGTTCCTATTATTTCATAAAATTTTATCGAGCACAGTCAGTATTGTTTTTTTTTTTTTTTTTTGGGGGGGGGGGGGGGATTTTGTTTTGATTATTAATAGTTTGTAATTTATTAATAAATTATACGAAATTAATAATCAAACTAATATTAAAAATGAAATTAAAATTTTAATCTAATATACTAAAATTTAGTTACAATCCAACTAAAATAATCTACATCTTTCTAAATTTGTTGATGGTTTTTTTTTTTTTTTAAACGTGCAATGTTTCTTTGGCTTCTTTGTTGCATTAACTCGAATATTTGAGCAACCTAGATAGCCAGTGTCCGGGCTTGCTCATCCTGCTTTGCCCTATCTTCCCAATAGCGCGCCTCCTTCGCTTCTCTATCCTTCCGATTCGCTTCTCTCTCCTCCCAGTTTTGCGCTTCCATTTCTTCTATTTTTTGCATCATGGTCAGGTTGTGAGACGCAAACTGTCTCCGAATTTCCTCTACACGACAGGGATATGATCGACTTCGCTGGACTGGTCTACAGAACAAGAAGAGTCATTGGTGGAGTGGAAGTAGAGGCTCGTCGCCTGTCCAGCTCTGAAAATATGCTTTCTCTTCTTCGGAGGCCCAACAACCTCTAGAAAAATAGCATCGAGATCAGAGCTCTCTTCCCCCTTGACCCGTCTTTCATCTGCTCTTGCCATTACTTATTCTTTCGAAAAAAATCAAACATAAGATAATTTTAATTACATATTGTAAAAAATAATTAGAAAATAATTTAAATTGAGAGTCGATATTTACTTGTATATCTATCGCGCGCTGCGAACACATCATTCCATGTGATCCTTCTTTTTGTTGAACTTGTGAGTCTTTTCAAACACTTGCCAAAAAGGTGGATGATTCCTGAAATTTTGTTTTGTCTAAAAAAAAGTTAGATAAACAATAATAAAATAATAAAAGAAATTTAATAAAAAAATGAACTTGCCGTTTTTTCCATTGTCTCTGCAAAGGAAATTGACAGTGGCAGGCGCCTTCTCTTGTCCTTGTCTCCTATTGTTGGAGCACCTCGTGGAACTCTGTACCACTTCATGCTTCTTCCAGTTGTCAGTATATGTCTTCCAGTTCTTGTCTGTGAAGTAGAGCGGCTTCTTCATCTTATCATTCATACAGTTGGTGCAGTCGTCGTATCTAATTTTGCATTTCTTTATCCATAGTTCTTTTACAACAGCTTCTGAGCAAGCCTAGATGTTAGTGTAATGTATATTCATTGATGTTTTGTACAGAAGAATACATAACCTCTTTATAGGTGTTTCTTGAACATATGTAAGGAAGAAAAATCAAAGGAAATAAAGATCAACCTATTTTTAATACAATATTTGTCTCACTAGTAAGTCGTAAAGCTGCGTCTTTTTATCTTTTTTTTTTAAATCCGTTGTTTTGCCCCTTTTTTCGTTCAATTCTTACCTATGTTGGTTTGATTTTGCGGTGGTCTATTACAATTTTAACGTGTGTTAATACAATATTTTTTTACTCATATTTTTTATGATAGATATTGTGAAATTGGCATAGTACTATCAAAGTGAGGCAGATGTGTGATTTATTGTTTCTTAGCTCTTTATTTTTTTCTTTGCTTTATTAACTTACAATTTTACATTTACATTTTGAGTCAATATCCCTTTAGTATTTGTGTTATTTATATTTATTGAACCACCAATAATAATTGTGCATGTTACTCAAGAATGTAAGATAAATTTTTTGAATAATCTAATAGCTATAATATTACAAAATTAATTATAGGGGTTTAAAGTCATTTTCTTCTCTGATAAATCCGCATATTAGGGTTAATTAAATGTAAGCTAACAATTCCCTCGAAAAGCACTTGTGGTGTAGTGGTAGAATATTACCCTGCCACGGTACAGACCCCGGTTTGATTCCGGCCGGTGCAATTGTAATATGCTTCTCTACTGATAACTTCTTACACTTTTAAATTGTTTTTTTTTTCTTTCGAGTTTGAGATAAAAACGGATATTGGGAAATCAACAGGAGTAGAATATAAGGATTCACATAAAATCGAAGAATGACGTCGGCATAGATACATGGTTGTTCCTTCTCTTACACTCAGTGAGAAACCAAAAAAAAAAATGGCTCTTCTAGTACCTCACGTTTATAAGGTGTGGGATAGAAACAAAAGATTTCAACATTACTACTATCGAACACCATATCAATTCAGTAAATTTAACAACAAAGGGCTATGTATATATATAGTAGGTATATTACATAAATGGGCAGCTGCCGCCTCGCGTCGCATCGAGGGTCTGGGGCAGGGGCGCCCAGCATCCCGGATGCTATGGAATAAGAATGCCCAGAGCGATGGAGGTAGCTTTCTCAATGATCATGCTTCTTCACTACAACTCAGGTTGCCATTTTTGAGTATGTTGAACTTACAGAGAGGACATGTTGCGTTCATGTACAGCCACTTGTCTATACAAGCTGCATGAAAATGGTGGGCGCAAGGGAGCTCCCGCAGTTCAGTTCCATCATCGTAACCACAGAGGCAAATGCAGCATTCCTGCAATCCCAACGCAGGATTAGTCAAAATCAGATGTACTCCAATGCAGTATAAAAGCCAAATCTCATTCACACCTACATATATGCATGCATTACTGAGCTAAATACTGGTGACCAACACCAACTAGTGTAAAGACACATCAAACCATGGTTATGTAGACTGATGCCACACGATATGATAAATGGTCCAACACCATAGCATGCATAGGATATATCTCATGGATTTGGATTGCAAAAGCAACAATACTCGAGTATAAACAGTATAGGTGGACATACAGCATCCTCCAGAGGAAGGACATGCTCTATGGGTGGGTCAGTGTCGCATTCCGTTATTATTCCACCAAATGAACCTTGAATTTCACCACTTTGCTTCTCAAAATCACCAATTCTCTGAAATTTGTATTTAGGTAGTCTCTCAATGTCATCCTTAGTAGCTCCTTCCTGTAAGACAAACAAGAAGAACACACACTTCATGGCATAATTGACATCACTGAGTCCCACACAATTCTCTGTTGGTTTAAATACAAGTCCGACCATCACAACTGCAGAAGCAGAACATTTTACAATTACATCACAATCAGCAACGGTATCAAAAGTAACAAAAAGTATACAACACATCTATGACAAGAAGCTGCAGCACTGCCTAGCCAGCCATTGCAAATTATGTCCTGGCAATGTGGCTGATTTTACACAAGGGCCTACAAAAATTTCGTTTGATTCTAATATAATAGCAGATATAACATTTCCTTCATTGGTCGGTGCAGAACTAACAAGCACTAGAAGTCATTGGATATCGATATGATAGTAGGTGGGACATTAAGAGGGACCACAAAATATATAGCAGGCTTGATCATAGGACATCCTTACAGGCTTAAACTTTATATTTTTCCACCTCCCCTTTTCTTTATGTGTGATTTTTGGATTTAACTAGTATCACCATAGATTACCAATGCTTGCAATTGCTAGCTATTCAGGTACACAGATAGCACTAACTGTTACTGCACCTCATAACAGTGGGTAAATTATCCTTCCAAATTTATTAAGAAAGCTTTGGCAATCGTACAGCATATGAACAGGTCACTCAAGTTAATATGTGAAGCACTGAAGCTTATTCAGTTTGGTAAACTAGTCTGGTCTAATCCTTGTTACAAGAAAGAGCAAAATCGGTTTCACATACTACCTGGTCGGCAACAGCATATAGGATTGCAATGATACAAGGTAGACAGCAGCAAACAGCAAGTCCAATAATACACGCTACAGCAACGCAAACGACAACAAAAAACACATCGAACGCCAAAAATGTTATGCACAGCCTGCAAGGATAAAGGTTGAGGATTCATAAACACACGGGACATAAGCATAGATAGCTTCAGTACATAGAGCACTCAGACAAACCAGTAAAGCTGAGGTGCTTCACTAGTCAGACTTTGGCCACCGGCAGAAACCCAGTAGAAACCAATTATCCACCAAATAAATGAGAATGTGGTATTTGCAGACTCCAGATGTTTAGCAACGCTGCCAAGAAAAATATCAGCAAGTTAACATTGTAATCATAAAAATCATTTAATTCAGATAATATAAGGAGCATAACAGGTCAATGAAAAGCTTCTTGGATCATGCTCCGAGGCATACTTAGGGAGATCACAGGGCTCAAAGATGATATTTACAATCAGACAAAAGGAAAGGGCATCAACAGTTAGAAACTTAGAACCAGCAAATAATGTAATGAATCAATACTTGGTATTCTGTGGCCATTGACTCAAATTAATTTCTCCTTGCTAAATTCCTTCCAGATGTAATGAATACTACTTGGTATATTGTGGGCGTTGACTCAAATTAATTCTCTTCTTTGCTAAATTTCTCCCAACTAATTCAAGCAAGCAGGAGTCACGATTATTCTGCACCTTGCTATGCAAACTTCTCGTGGTTCATCAAGCACCAATAGTTCCTGACTAAAAATCCTCAGTCCAAATTGTAAGCAATTCTACAAAATAAAAATCTACACCCTAATTCACAAATCTACCAATCCCCAAACTTAGAAATTATAAAAAAATTTAGGCACCAGCATCACAAAATCACAAACTAAGCTCTTGCTAATTTGTCTTGCACGTTCTTTCAAATTAGTCTCGTAAATTTTGACATACTTAACTCAGGTGAAAATAAGAACATTGCCCCCTAAAAAACACAAAATTATGAGAACTAACTGCATTAAAGAAATTAGAAACCCCCAAAACATGATCGCACAAAATTAAACTGTACCTAGCTTCATCATCACTTTGCCGGTGATCGGAAAAATAACCGCCAGAATCCAAGTCTTCACTTTCGGAGCTCGAATTCGAGTAATTCCGAGTGTGCCCTAATTGAGCTCCGCCGCTCCCTTCCATATTATGCTCCGAATACCTCTTCTTATACTCCCAGCAAACACACACTGCGTGAAGAACGCACTGCAGCGCATAACCCACAGTCCAGAGCCTTAACGGCATCGAAGGCGTCTCATGCCGGCTCATAATCAGCACCGAAATTGAGACGACTACGAAAGCGATGTTCCAAACAAGGTCTAAAATCACTATCGGCTTAGAGTAAGCCCAATCACTCTGCCGCTCCTCGATTTGATCGGCGGCTGCTTCTCGGACGCGGACGGAGGGCTCGCGCATGGCGCGGCTCCGGCTGCTGGCGCGACGGAGGAAGTTAGCGGCGCCGCGGAGGCTGGGCGGTCGGCGGAGGAAGCGAGGGCGGCGGCGGGCACGGAAGATCTGGTCGGCGAGTAAAGGCGTTGTATCGACGGCGGCGGGGGACGGAGAGTCGGGACCGGACGACATCGTATTGTTGGCCGGAGAGCGGGAGAGGTGTGTACGGTGTTGCGCTGTTTCTTGATTGGAATTTTTTGTTTCACCGTTGTATTGATGGTGGGTTTATCGGACGGTCAGAGATGAAGATCAGGTGCGGGTGTGACTCTGTCTGTGTGACGTGGGACTCAACTCCTGCGACTTTGGATAAAGCATGCTTTCTTTGGTCTTGCCAGCTCAACAACGACATCAACGTCCTCATCCACTTCGACGTTTTCAACGACGTGTTGAATGGAAGGGCTTTCGGTGATACAACTTACCGTCAATGGTCGTCGATACGAAATGGGGTTATATCTGACTGACGGCGTCTACCCGAGATAGCCAAAAAGAGTTCGTTTCGCCTAGAAACAAGGCACGAAAGGACGTCGAACGAGCATTCGGCATGCTCCAAGCACGGGTCGCCATCGTCAAATATCCTGGTTGTTCTGGTTCAAAGACTTCCTGGCCAACATTATGTACATGTGCATTATTTTGCACAACATGATCACCGAGGACAAGGCGAGAAAACGCCTAATTGGGAGGACAAAGACACCATCGGCTCCTCGACCGCTAATTAAGCACCGGCTTAAGGTGCGCCTCAAGCATTTCGGGTATTCCAAGCTCCCCGTGAGACAATACGCAATAAAGAGATGCACGGCCAACTACAAACAGATTTAATTGAACTCGTTTGGAGCTGTTTCAGACCTCTTGACTAGTGAATGGGGTTTTAAATTACGTAATTTCCAACATTCAATAATGTAATTTTAGAATTTAAATTATGTAATTTTTCTTCTTCAATAATATAATATTGGGATTTTAACTGATGTAATTTTTGAATTTCAATAATATCATTTCCAGATTTCAATAATATTATTTAATTTTTTTAACTGAAACGAATTTAAACTATGAATTGAAAATTATATAAATTATGAATGAATTAAAATAATAATAGATGAATAGTGTAAGAGAAAATTAAGGCTCAGTCACTGATGCAAGAGGTAAAGTTTTAAGGAAAAAATTATTATTAGACCCATGAATAGTGTAAGAAAAATGTTAAGTCATGCCCGATGATGCAGATGCCCATAGGTACATATGATAAATACATTTTATTTCCTATTTTGAATTATATTTTAATTTTTTAATAAAAAAACTAAATTAATCGAGTTAAAAATCAAAGTGATTTATTTCTTTAAAAAAATATTCTCTCCTTCCCCTAAAAAATAGTCTTTTTTTGCTATTTTCATACGTCTGAAAAAAAATTAGTTCTCAATATATTGAGGGAGAGATGGGAAAAATTTATCATGCCCATAAAAAAGAAGTTATATAACTTATCTCATAAAAGTATGAGTTTTCTATATCATTTTGGTTCAAAAGACTACAATACTCTTTTATTACCCCACCACTTTAAGAAAGAGAGTATATTAAATAAAGATATTTTTTAATGGAAACTAATAGTAAATTCTAAACAACAACAAAAAAAAAAAATTGCTCCATTAAGCCAATCGGCGAAACTATCGGTTCATGTTTCAACCAATCGGACCAGTCAGAATATTGGTCAGGCTATAATATTATAACAAATATATACATATATATATATAATTATACATTATACACAAACTATTAAAATTTAGTCAATTATAAACAAAACAAAAACATTGTAAAATAAAAGTCTCGAATCTTAATAACATTAAATGCCAACAAGGCTACTAGTTTCCAAATAAATTCAAATATCAAATAAATTTGGAATTGTGAATATTTATTTTTGTGTCACATTTTTTTATTCTTTCTTATATATATAAATTTAAAATTGTGAATATTTTTTTATATATCATAATTAAATTGATATCCGAAAAATTTAAATATAAGAATTTCATAAAAAATTAAAAAATAGTATAATATTTTGCTCATTTTCGAGCTAATGTATATTTAAAAATTAAAAAATAAATCAGCCACATTAATTTAAAGCAAATAAAAAAGTACAAAAAAATTAAAGCAAAAAAAAAAAAGCAAAAACAATTTTAAAAAATAAAAAAAAAGAGGTAAAACAATAAAATTGGGCCAAATGAGATTCAAACATGGGTGGTCACTACTACAAAACACATCTTCACACCAGGCTACAAACTATCATATATATTAAATCAACACATTGATTTATATAATAAAGCAAAAAATATCAAAAAATAATAAATAAATGAAACCGGTCCAACCGGCCAGCGGTTCACGTTGAACGACCAATTATTGTGGTTCATGGCGGCCCAAATGTTCAGCGGTTTTTAAGATCAAATTAGACCGGACAACACAACGGGTCGCGGTCGAACCGGCCAATCTAGTCCTATTTTTATAACATGGACTGAAATGGATTACAGTGGGAGTGTGAGCCACGTACTTCCTTGTTGATTAAATGAAGTACAAGGTTTCACTGATTGTTTATTTCTTAATTTCTATAAGTAATTTTGAGCATACAATATTGATTATGTACTACTTTAATATATCAATAGGTGAGGGATTTTTCGTAATCCAATGATATTTCTGATATGTTGGGCTGTGATAATTAATATCTAGCGGTACTAGTATCGTTATTATATAGAATCATGTCTCGAGAGGTGTTCGAAAAAGGTCTTATTATACCAAATCTATCTGGTTGGAATTCATTCCAATATAATAAATAATATTTTAAACTAAATCACTCTTGGAAAAAGAGATTAATTAATTAAAACTAGCAACAAGCTTAATTTAATTAATGGATATTGAAAATTTTAAACACGTGAAATAAAAATGAGTCATATTCGTAATATGGATAAAGACATGAATTGCAGTATTAATTCTATTGTAGAGTCAATAAATATTAATGGACTTAATTAAATTACACTCAACTTAAAGAATTAAGTCCATTATGAGGCCCAACTCTAATTTTCATTAGAATATCTGACCTAGTCCACCATCCCTATATATAGGGAGGTGGAGAACGAAAATCATAAGTAATCTTATTGGGAAAAACGTTTTTCCTAGTTGATTACTATTTTAGTTGATTTTTGTTCTTTATCTCAACTATGTAATTTGATAGAATATTGTCCACATAATATTCAAGTTATAAAAGGGAATATGCAAGAAGATTTCATGGTAGAGTAGAGATGGATCCCCATTCATTTTAGAGAAGAAAGCAATCCATGTTAGAGAATCAATCGAAGATCAACGTCGAAAGGATTCGCGCAAGAATTTCCTCGCAGATAACAGCTTCTGGTAGTTTTCGTAGAACTGACGTAACATTTTCTACAGAACTCTGATTGAGACATGTATGATGTCACGACCATACTTTATTAAGGATAATAAAGCCCCGTAATCATGACCGGGTATGGGGATTAAGAAACGGGATTCAAAAGGGTATAGGAAATCAATATACATTTTACGAATATCAACTGTCGTCTCTTAATAATACGATTATATTTGTCGTATAAAGGATCAAATCCGACATTCATACAAAAAAACGGACAAATCAAAGTCTAGAAACTAATATTTAATGCATAACTAAAGACACTTTATAACCATAAGATTAGTAGATCTAATGGATGTAAATTTTAAACGTGTATATATAATATTTAAAAAAAAATACGAAAAGCGCTCTTTTCGGGAAACATTTCTCTTTAATATATTTACTATTTCGTAATCTATAAGATATGATTTAACATGATACCAATTTGTATAGTAACCGTTTGTTATGGCATTATTTTATTCTTTACAATATATATATTAGATTTCCTGCATAATCATAAATCAAAACTTACGTGTATAAAGTACTTATGAAATAGCATAGTTCTGTTTTGCAAATCAACATCATTCTTGATATGGATTCTGAGAAAACTTCACAAGGTAATCATATTTATTATAGTGATTATATTTAATTTAATGATTAACTGATTTTGATTTTCTTGTATACAGAATCTATATAATAGTTATATTTTTTCATTATAAGTTTAAATAAATATTCATGATGTTCATAATCGAATTTGATGATTCAACTTTTTTGTATATTGTTTAAACTTTTCATAGTATTTTTAGAGAAATATTGATGATGTTTTTAAACTATTGTGAAGATTCATGGCAATGGTTTGATGTTGACCACATATACCGACCAGAGCTTAAAATCATAATAATAAAAAATACAATAAAAATTATATGATGATTCCATTGTATACGTATTGTGAATAAAGTTTAAAAATATAATGTCAGGTCCATGACAATAGTTCGATGTTGACCACATATACCGACCTGGTCTTACAATCATAATAATAAAAAATACACTAACAACTATATGATGAATTCATAGTATACATATGATGAAACACGTTTGAAGATGTAATGCCAATTTTTATTGTCGTTTTATTTTGCACTTCACTACGAACAACGATGTATTTTCTATATGCAATGAAATTTTACGTATGATTTAATTATTTTTGTACATTGTTAATCTTTGGTTGGTATGCTAATTTTTTTTTTACATGTGTTGTAGTTGTGTATGTACCCCTATGTGAAAATGAATTAAGGCCTTTTATTGGGAAAAAATTTAGTACATTGGAAGATGCCATGTTTTTTACCGGAAATTTGCAGTAGAAGTGGGATTTGACACCTGTAAAAATGGATCGAAATCGTTTGGTGGTATAGTGAAATGGCTTTACGTAGCATACAGTAGGGAGGAAAAAAATAGGACGAATGATTTGGATGGAATGAATGCCCATGAAGATTTTGTAAACAAACGTAAGCGGTCGTCTAAGAGGTGTGAATGCAATGCTCGGATAGCATTCAAATATGTGTAAGATAATGGACACCGCAGATATGATATTCATCATTTTGTTGAGGAACATAACCACACAATGGTCGAGGATAAGCATAAGCTGTTTATGAGCTTGAATCGTAATCTAGATGAGTTGTATCATAAATTTATATTGGATTGCACAAATGCTAATATTGGTCCGACCCTTACATTCAATTTATTGTAGGAGATGTTGGGTGGTTACAATGGTGTTGGATGTACGACAATCAAAGTAAGAAATTATGCTCGTGACATGAAAGCATTCTTAGAAGGCTCAGATGCTCAAATGTTGTTGAATGAGATAAGTAGGAAAAAGAAAATATGTGGTGGGTTCAGTTATGACTATGAATTAGACAGCGAGCATAAGTTGAATCATATTTTTTGGTGCGACGCCATATCTAAAAGAAATTTCCACATGTTTGGTGATGTCGTTGCATTTAACACAATGTATAACACGAACATGTATGCAAAGTTAAAGGTTTTATTTCAAAATTTATGAATTTAACTTTTATTTGCAACAATAATATCCGATCACCAATTATCGCTATTATTATTATAATGATATTTTGTATGATATATGCTTCAATTTCTTAAACCGTACAGTCGGTTATTTTATTCCATATGCATACGATGATATTAGGGTTACACGAGAATGATTTTTCAATGATGAAGCTTGCCGATAAAATTCCTAGAGTGTTGAGCAATGAAGATTTCAAGAAAGAAATAAAGTCATGTGTGTGGTCAGAATTGATTGAGGTTGATGAGTTTGAAGTTGCACGGCATGATATCATGGAAAGGTATGGTTTGACCAATATTGAGTGGTTTAAATCCATGTTTGGCTTGAGGCAATTTTGGGTCCCGACGTTTTTCAAAGATTTTTCTATGGGGTCTATTCTAAGGTCAAATCTTGTGGAGTTTATGATGAGTTACAATCATGCGCTCGAGGTGCAGAGGAATGTATGTGCAAAGTTGGATTACAAGGATTCTACAATCATACATATTTTGGCAATAGAGCTGCCTATTGAGAAACATGCAGCTACTATTTTTACAGACAGTAAGTTCAAAGATATACAAGCAGAAATAGTTCAAGCATACTTTAATTGTCGTGTTGTTGAGATGTTGAAGGTGTAAAATAGTGAAAAATATAAAGTTTTGGACAACAACGGTAATACGTGTGTTGTTACTTATAGATCTGAGCATGATTCATATGAATGTAGTTGTAAATTGTTTGGGAGGATGACATATTGTTCGTGTTCAAGAATAGAGGTGTGAAGTTGATTCCTGATAAATACCGCAAGTGCATGTAACTTAAATCGTCTTTATTAAACGTTGTCCATGGCAACTCGAGCGAGGTCATGGAAGAGCAAGTATTTTTGGATGGCAAGCGCAAGGCAATGAATAAATTGTATGGAGTATTCTATGAATTAGCACAGAGAGTTCAGGGGGATATCGATCATATATCGTTACTTACATCGGCTATAGAAATATTTGGCGATGGTGTAGTACCGTCAGCATCTCAAAAGAAAATGATGATTGAGGAATTCTAGGGAGGTAGAAAACCCAATGTAATTAATGTATACCCTCCCGCGGTAGTAAAGACGCATGGTTTTGGAAGCCGATTAATATCAAGGAAAGAAAAAGTTGTTAGGAAGATGAATAAACCAGCTCGTCGGTGTGCAAAATGTGGTGAGTTGGGTCACCATGATCGAGGAATTGTGATAAAGTAAAAGAAAAATAAGAAGTAGAAATCGAACAGCCTAGCCACAAGAATGACATTTTGTTTTTGCTCTTTAGTGATATTAAGAATTTGTAACCTTTTCGATAAAGACTGCAGTAATATTTAAAGCATTAAATAGAATGCCAAGATTATGATTTTTTTTGTTTGTTAAAATTTGCTTGGAAAATTTTAATTTTTTTGGCAAATATTTAAGTGTCAGCTTCTCTTATATACCAGATTGATTTTATCATTATATATTGATATTTATATCATTATTAATGTTGGTTACGTATCATTAATTATTATCATATATTTTATGTTATTTGGTAAAGTTAAAGCTTGATGTAGATGGACTAGGTTCTGTTATATAATTAAGATGAATTGTTTAATCATAGTGAGTTACATGCAATGAATTATAGATTTACAATGAGAAATGGATCATTAGCGGAAGTTGATGTTTTATTACATCGAAGATAACATAATGAATACATATAACATATGTGTAGATTTTTCGGACGGTGTATAATGAGTCAATGCAATGAATTCATAACTCATCATATTATGTTTTTCCAAATGTAGATTTAATCAGCACACGTACCCATAAATATAAGTATTCATAATCGATTATTATGTTAATAATATAAATACTTAGATTATGGGATCAACTAAGTGAGCCAACAATCAAATTTTAATAATGTCGATTAATTTATAACAAACATATTAATCATGATATCAAGTAGTTCAAGTAATACATCACATATTTATGTCCAAATAACATACCAAATCAACTATTAAAAAATTTCCATAGTATTGTGTCATAACCTCAAAATATAACCTATGGCACCTTAACAAACTATGGGCAAAAAAGTAGACTTAGTGTTTCGTGGTAGCTCTGTTACCTCTTAAAATCTGCAATTTGTTTATCAACATCTATCTTATTCACACTACTTGCATTCTGGAAATGGTGCTGAGTAGAAAACTTGTTATCAAAGACGATGATGTTTGACTCACTTGCGAGTAACGTGTAGCAGTACTTTGCCCTCATCAGCTGCAAAACCTTACAACTCCTCCTGGTAAGGCCACAGTTCCATGCTTTAACATTATGCCCCATGTAGGTTTTCATATGCCTCATTAGATAAACTCCACGATCATCTTTATTTGTATATGTCCTCCATTACATCGTAAGGACTCGTACCTCACTACTGTTCACTATGTCCAATAGTTTCAATTCATTGCTTTTCAGTAGGAATCTACCGAGGAATTTCTTTTGCATTTTTGTTAAAAATACAATCAGTTCATGTATAAAGACGAAAGTCATTAAATTAATGTTACAGTGTCAGTATGAGGAATGTTATTAAAATATCATATTTGGTGATTATAAAAAAAATTAATTTAAATTAAAAAATAATGCAATAATTGAAAATATATTAGGGTTTTGAGTGTCTAGCCGTACTTCACAGTGTGTGGTTGATCATCACAGGCTTTAGAGTTATCTATGATGTCCACTTTGCCAGTATTGAAGCAGAAGCATATGAGGTAGTAATGATCCATGGAGAATATTGGGACGAAAGCCTATATTTTGGAATATTAGTTAATAATACGTACAATAAAGTCATAAATAATATTAATATCAGTTTTGTATTTATGCACTTACAATGTTGTCTTTTTGCCATTCGAAGTTCTGGATTGCTTGAATTTCCACAATCATGTGTTCTTCAAATACACTATATGGTCTATCCTAGTCCCAAGATGTTGGGTGCCTGGCTACTATGTAACACTATTAATTTAATTGAACATTGAGTGTTAGTTACACATAATAATCATAGATAAGAAGATAAAACAGAATTCTTACACATGGGTAGGTGGTGAAAAACACCCTTGATGATGAAGATGATGACTTGTATTGTTCCATCTCGTTGAGGTGTGAGCTTCATGCATTGACAACACCGATGGCAATATGGGCATGTGGAGCTAGCATCACAAATTTAGATTTTGGCACTTCGATTATATCATCATCAAACACTATATCATCCTTGTCGAAATTATCAAAATTACATATTACAGATACATTTAAACAATATACATATTTTCAACATTTGGATATAATCAGTCAAACTTAATATATGCAATCATTAAATACCTAAGCTAATATCAATATATAGCTTTAATTAAGCACAGACAAACTAGAACAACACTATATTTTATCTGTAAAATAAAATAAATTTTTTATCTTACCAATCTGAATCCATTGTCGTGATAATCCATTAGTACATCTCCTTTCCTGCAATGGTGAGCTTAGTTGTAATATTAACAGCCCTCTCATTGAAAGGAGATCTTAGAGCATGGGATGACTTTTTTTCTGCACTGGAACGCATGCTACATGCTTCATGCAATGGATTCTGCAAATTTTAAGTTTCAAATGTTATATCATTTCTATATTATACTATTTTAAAACTATATGTATAAATGTGTAATTATATACCTCAGGCGGATGAGACAAAACAATGTCTTTGCATGGTTGTGTTGTAGATATTACATCTATTTTTTCATCACCAACAGCCGTTCCTTCATCCATTTTTATCTGTAATGATTTCGGTCAGAAAAGTCAATAAATTTAATTAGTTATGTAGCTTAAAGTATAATAATAAGGAATATATTAAGTAAATTAACCTCCTATGGGGTTGATTGATTGATGTGAGCTTCCATGTTTATATCTTCTTCACTAATTAACTTATATATCTATAACACAATTTTTTCAATTTTAAGTAACACATTTCAAAACAACTTAGGCTATACATATGTAAATTTTAACTTATAACATATTAGAAGATCAATTCAAATACCTCTATACAAGATGTGACTATTGTGTCTACATCGGAAATTTCTTCTACACCGCGCCCATTATCGACCATCGGCTCTTTGCCCTTTGAATTTGCCTCAGTGTTCCCCTTCTGTCTGTTGCATTGCACCCCTATAGTTGTATCATCATTTTCAGTACCAACATTCACATAACCAACCTTTATTCAATATAGTAGAACAAAACATAAGTGCATAAATAATCATATAAAGACTCAAACATTAATAAATTCAAAATTATGTAATATATAATGCGTGATTAACTCACATCACTATAATTCCGCTCTTTGCCCTTTGAAATTGTCTCAATATTCTGTTTTTCACATCTCCAGTTGTATCATCATTGACAGTACCAACATTCATATCACCGGTCTTTATTCAATATAGTAGAACAAAACATAAGTGCATAAATAATCACATAAAGAAACAAACATGATTAAATTCGAAATTATGAACATGATTAAATTCGAAATTATGTAATATATAATGTGTGATTAACTCACATCACTATAATTGAAGCCAAGAGAAAAGCTAGGAAAATCTGATTTATTCCAAATATCATATTTTTGTTCGGCTGCCTTCATCACCTTTTCTATCACCTGAATCCACTCAGGATTTTTCAAGTCGTCATCTGTCTTTGCTTGTTTCATTTTCTCAAAACATACATCATCTGTGTCATGATGTTGTTGTGAGAAACCCAACACCATTCTTGCGGCATCAGATGCAATTTTGAAGGATTTACATGTGCGTATCTGAGGTGGAGTAGACTTCATTAGTGACATGAGGTTCGACATGGCGCTTGCTATATCCCTAGCAGCGACAAATAGTTTGGATATTGTTTTGTTTGTGATGTTATCAGAGTCACTAACACTAAGACGATTCAAGTCTTCTTTAGATTCAATCTTCTGTCTTGTATTCATATTACCAATGTTAACCAAAAATTGCAATGAACTGGCCTCACAACGAGGCTCAATATACCCCTTCCCAAAACCACCGCAACTGACTTCGTCGGTTTTTCTTTTCTTGAGTAGCTTCGTTGTCCAACCCTTTATTGTCAGGTAGCAACGAAGCATTGTTCGTCTACTGTGAACAACACGGTCCACGTAGAAACTCTGCGAGAAGAGGCGAGTAACACAGTTTTAGAAACCTTTATCGAGTATAATTGAATGTATGAATTAATTATGATATTATAAAAACAAAGAATACTATTAAGCTTTATATAGTTAAAATAAAATCATTATGAAAGACAGATAAAATCATCATAAATATGCATATGAAATATGAGATCAAATCATTAAACATTTTTTAATTGTAATTGAATATATGAATTGATGTAGATATAATAGACACAAAGAATACTATTTAGCATTTTATAGTTAAAATATAATCATTAGACAAGCTAGATGAAATCACAATACTTATGAATATGAAATTTGAGATGAAATGATCAAAACTTTTTAAATTGTAATTGGATGTATGAATTAATGCATATATAATAGACACAAATAATACTATTTAGCATTATATAGTTATAATATAATCATTAGACAATCTAGAGGAAATCATCATATTTATGAATATGAAATTTGAGATGAAATCATCAAAACTTTTCAGTATGTAATTGAAGTATGAATAAATGCAAGTATTATAAACACAAAGAATACTATTTAGCATTATATATTCAACATATAATCATTAGACAAGCTAGATGAAATCATCACTTTATGAATATGAAATTTGAGATGAAATCATCAAAAAAAATTAATTGTAATTGAATATATGAATTAATGCAGATATTATATACACGGAGAATACTATTTAGCATTATATATTTTACATATAATCATTAGACAAGCTAGATGAAATCATCATATTTATAAATATGAAATTTGAGAAGAAATCATCAAACATTTTTAAATTCTAATTGAATTTATGAATTAATGCAAATATTATAAACACAAAGAATACTATTTAGCAGAATAGTTACTCACAACAAGAAATGCGATTGGGCCGATGAAAGTAGTTGACGGCTTGGCCTTCCACGCGTTGTGTGATGAAATCAACTTCAATAGTACATAACTACACCAATTATAAGTATTAACCTTCGAAACGTCGTCGATGAAGTCGAGTAATTTTAGTTTTACGTATCCATCGGCAAAAGACTCAATAAATGCAAGTTCCATTAGTACCAAGAAGCTTTCTTGAACCAAATGCCTCCTTCTTGATCCTTGTGCATTTGTTCTTGGACGTAACTTGGTAGCATTCTATATTTTCCATTCTTGCAATCCACAACAATTTCATCAAGAAGCTTGATATTTGTCTGAGTAGTTTTCTTCTCAAGAAATACTCCACCCCTCGGAAACCCTAAAGTCAAATGAACATCCTCCTCCCCGATGCGTAACATACGATGCTCGTCAACCATAATGTTGCAGCTTATTGATTCGAATCTAGATAGAAGCCAGAAGGACAATTTCCCAGGTAAATCTGATATAGCAAAATACACTAGCGCACCGAACCCCATCTCCCTAACTGTTGCGAGTTGCTTTTCATTTAGTGTTTTCATTAGTTGTATGAAGAAATCAGGACTCCTCTTGAAAATCAACCTATCTATTTGTGATTGCTCTTCTTTAGATTTGGCATTCGCATTATGCACTTCTTTCAAGGTATTGACAGGTACATAGCTCTCAAAGTTGTCGTCATACACGATTCGACGCCTTTTGAGGCCTGAAAAAAATAAGTTGTTCTTACATCTCTCACCATATACAGCAATACAAATACAATATATACAGAATAAGAAAATCTATATATACAGAATCAAAGCACCTGTCAGACCGTCAATCAATAAAATTGTTTAAAAAAAGTTAAAGATCTATATATTTCAAATAGTTCATCATTACAACAATAATCCTAAATCAATACACAGTTATATAATAGCCATCATAAACGTGTTAAATTTATAGAGTAACCAAAACAACATTATAGTCTTTATAGATATTTTAATTTTTAAATCACAGTACATACATATTATGCATGTTCATTGTTGAATCATACACCTAAAAATCTGATAAATTCAACACGAAATCTAAGTCGAAAAAGTAATCAATGGTTTATAGTTTTAAAAAATTACAAAATCTCCTAATGAAATTGTTTTAACTATACGTTTTCACTTTAACTAGTCGAAGTTGATGGGCTGCTTCTTTTAGAATTTATCTTCATTGCGATATGACCCAACAAGAAATTTACGAATCGAACTTATGAATAATATGATGCTTATTGACAGAGAACTATGTAGAGGAACTAATCTGCAGGGATTCTTTTCTTTTTCTTCTACTCTCTATTTGGTCCATAATTATATGTTCCAACAATCTCCACTTAAATATTTAGCATCTTATAGTGATTCTTTTTAATAATACTGATTAATATACGTTCGTTAAACAAATTATGTTGGACCATAATTATATGTTCCAACAATCTCCACTTAAATATTTATCATCTTGTTGTGATTCTTTTTAATAATAGAAATATTCAATCCTCAGGAATAAATAATACTACATCCATCTCATTTCAATGGGTGATTTATCTTATTTGGACGTCTTATTTCAATATGACATTATTTAAAATGAAATTAAATACACAACACACACCCCAACATAAGTCGTTATTTACACTATATAATATTTGGTCCACTTGTTTTATCTTTCTCCATTTTTTTAATTAATACACCCCTCATCTCACAAGAGTATGCACAATTTGCTATTTTTATTCGTCCCACAAAAGTGTGCCTATTTCTTTTTTTGGAAACTACCTCTTATATTTTTACCACATTTTTTCTCAATTTATTTATAACAAAACCAAGGATGATCCACATCTTTTATCTTTCACAATAAAAAGTGGGACTATTTATTTACTTATCCACACACACCTATAATAAACAATGGAATTTTTTCTGCACTCAAAACTACCGCTATCTAATTTTGTTTTAACCTATGTTTATAAAGAGTGAGCACATTCCTATGGGGCGGATGGAGCATTAGTCATTATCTCCTACTTTTTGCTCAAATACACCATTAATAAAAGTTACATTATATCTCCTATTTTGTCATAAACTATTCATTTTTTAAAATCCTGTACTTGAACTTTAAGACCTATTGAAATGGGATGAAGGGAGTAGTATAATAATATTTTAACCATTTACAATTCAAAATATTAATTAAAAATATACACTCCTTCCGTCTCACAAAAGTGTGCCGAGTTTGTTATTTTTGTCCAACAAAAACGTGCCTATTCCTTTTCAGAAACTATTCTTTATATTTTTTACTTCATCTTTTCAACTTATTTATAATAAAATAAAAAATAGCCCACATTCATAATCTTTTAACAGAAACAAGTGTGACTCTTTCTCCACTTACTCGTATGTCCATGCAATAAAATTCAAAATCCTTTATTCACTCAAAATTAATATTACCTAACTTTTATTAAAAATATGTGCACATATATCAAAATAGAAGTACTACATGAGCACTTTTATGAAATGGAAGGAGTATCTAACAAGAAATTTCATTCATCAAAATAGTTCAAGAATTGAAAGCTATATCCAATAAACGTTAAATTACGATGATTAATTATTAGACCAAAACATACCATTTTTTAAAAAATTGAAGAAGTCCGATAATATCATACATAATTTGGGATTTCGCATACCACTGCCAAGTAGTACACCTAATACAAAATTACAAATCATAATTATAATACTCATTAAATATTTAATACATCATATTCAAATCGAAGATATCACATCTATCTCATACTTCGTATCAACTGCAAAACGAGCCATGTTTAAAGATAACAAAAAAAAATCACGAACACACAAAATGGAATTTCATTCTTTTATTAGGAACAAAACTTTGAACAAAAGGAACTAAATACAAAAGAAATAAACTAATAAAACCGTCTCCAGTTTGCAAGCCTCCATCAACTAGGTGGACACCTGCAAACTGGCCACCTGTAGCATATATATATAAATATATATATTATATATACATCTGCATTTTTCCAGGTGGACCCTGCAAACTGGCCTCCATTCATCGTGCTTCAATAAAACTGTCGTGTCATCCACTTGATGAACTCCAATTTCTCCATCACCCATCTTCTAATTCCTCTTAGTTTCATGAAGTTTGCTTCCTCGAATGTTCTGAAATGAGCCGCTGCAGCAGCTCGCTAGGTGCTCCGGCCAGCTCTGAAAGATTTAGATCCAACAGTTACAACCGACAGGCAGAGATAGCGCTCAGGGCAAAAGGTTGTGGGCGGAACACACACCTTCTGGTGAAAAGTCGAACAGAGGAGGTAGTGGTCGCCCGTTTGGTAAGAACGCGTTTGGTGCTCTCAACTCATCGAAGAAAGGGTGTGCACAGGCCTCCAACTAAACAAAAAACAAGAGATTCATATTCACGTTCTTGGAATGTATGTATGTATTGACAAGTTTTGAAGATGAAACACTTACAGCTGTGAAACGTAAAGTTGGGGAATATTGGAGGAGCCTCGACACCAAATCCACTGCCTCAGCTGGCATTCTCCTGTGAAATACCTGTCACAAGATAACTTCATCAGTGGTGATTTTACATGGATTATTTGGATAGTAGCAATCTGAAATGGAAAGGGAAAGGGAAAGAGCTTTCTAGTCAAGGTTGATGAACCTTGTGCCATGGGTGGGCTTTAATTTGAGGAAATTTGAACTCAGTGTAGTTTCTATTCATGCATTTGATTTCCTCCCTCGTTGGAGTTCCCAAAACCTACACAAGTTTAACAGCTGAGGGTCGGGATACGACGAGAGACAAGATGTCAGGTGTGCGGAATATGCGAACATACCTTGATTATTTCAACTAGCTGATCGACACTGCTCTCCCCAGGAAAGAGAGGCTGCACGTAATAGAATAACATGAGGACTAAATTCCAAAAGAACCCAAGTAGAAGATGTTTCTCAGACAAACAGTGGATATATGCCTACCTGCCCCAAGAGTAGCTCAGCCATAACACAGCCAACCGACCACATATCAATCGCAGTCGTGTATTCTGTGGCTCCAAAGATGAGCTCGGGGGCCCTATAATACCGGGAGCAGATGTACGATATATTTGGTTCACCGGTTACCTGTACCAAAAAACGCAAATCTCAATGAGAGACCTTCATGGATTGGTACGACTTGAATCAAACTCTGCAGTGATATTACATACCAGCATCTTTGCACTCCCAAAGTCGCAGATCTTAAGCTGGTGTGTGTTAGGATTAACCTGCGGCATAAATTAGAAGAGAAAACGAATGAGTGTTGGTTTGGCGGGAGCATGAAGTACACTGCAGCAAGGCTACATGAACCCATAAATCAAAAGAGCAGCAGAAGATGTCAAAAAACTTAAATATTTCAACCAGAAGGCTTCCATTCATTTAGAAACAACGATGCACCACTTAAGACAAAAGTTTGCTACACTTGATGAGAAACAAATAATCATACCAGTAGATTTTGTGGTTTAATGTCACGGTGACAGACTCCAATAACTCTATGAATGTAATTTAGGGCTCGGCATATCTGCAATTTCGGATCAGAAACAATGGAAACCATGATTTGAAGTTTCAAAATACAAGAAACCACTCAGACGACAAATATAGCAATCACAAGAAATGGAGGGTACCTGGTATACATACAGCTGCACGTAGAAGACAGGCATGTACTGATTCACTCTGCTGTATTGCCTGGAAGCACGATAAACAGTTTCTGGTACATATTCTAGAACAACATTAAGGTACACCTCATTCTTCTCCGTAGTAGAATAGAAGGAATGCTTCAGCTGCACAACGTTTGGGTGGCTAAGCAACTGCATTATCTGCAATTCCCTGTTCTTGTATCTCCTATCCTGAAGCACCTTCTTTATAGCCACAGATTCACCCGTTTCAAGGCATTTAGCCTACACCACAAACCATATTAGGACACCAGAATATAATGCACTGCCTCTCGTAACTACTTCATTTCTTCCACATTACCTGATAGACAACTCCAAACGAACCAGTACCAACAACGCGCTCAGCCATGTACGACATTGTCTGAGGATAACATAAAACGAAATCATATATACACATACTGATTTTAAAGAAATGCTAACATGATCAACAACAACCAGCAAGCACAATCACAATCACCTGTTTTGGTTTCCCATTCCGGCCACCAACTGAAGTCACGATTACCTGACCAGTTTCTGTCCCGTTGCCACTGATGACCGTCGGCTCCACATCCTGGAAATAGGAAACAATTCCCATGTCAACAAACTTATCCATCAAACTAACATCATTTCACAGGGAAATAGAATTGGAATCCAACCTTGACACTCTCCTCGTCATCATCACTCCTATTATCATCTCGAATTTTCATCTCATTCATCTCCTTGGGAAGCTCATCGTAGCCAGGCTTGTCGCGTCTATCGTGACTACTACGAGATGTGCTCGCAACAGCTTCTAACTCGTTGTGCTGCTCCGGATCCCTCATACTGTTCTCTACCGTCTCTACTCCACTCGGGAGCCTCTGATCGAATTCTTGCTCCACCTTTGCCCTCTTAATAGTGCTAGACTCCCCACCCTGAGCCAAACAATCGTCAAACTTTAGAATTTGGCTCTTGTATTTGTGATTCATTCTATTTCATTTCCCTGAGATCATACAAATGCTACCAAATATGGTGCCAATGCATTATTGATTATTCACTACAAACATCCTCAAAGATAAAACAAAAGAGACAAAACAAATCGCAGCTGCAATTCATAGCCACTTATTGCCAGACAACAACAAAATCCACCGAAAATCACAAGCTTTCCTGTCGTTATCAACATTCCCAACTTTGGAACAAGTCCACACGTATCAACATATCAACACTAGAAGAATGTAACATAATTCTAGTCTCTAGACACACAAATAACATGTCTTGTCAAAAAAATACAATCTCTGAAATTTCCAAACATCTTCTCCAATAATTTCCAGATAATTCTAAAAATGATTAACATTTTGATTATAATTAAAAGAAAACCACCTAACTATAATCAATATCCGATCGATTTTTTCTTTCTTTCTTTCTGCATATACTCTGGAGCCGCCCTAACTAACTTTTTCATAGAAATGCATCGAAAGGAAAATAAAATCTAAATTCATGAGAGCACACAAAGAAATACAGAAGAAGAAAAACAAATTACAGGATCTGAAACGGAGGAGCGGCCGGAAGCAATGCTCTTCAGCCGCCGCATCATATTCATCTTCTCACCCTCTTAACCAGAAAATAAAAATTTTAAAAATCCAAATAAAATCCCAGCAAAAAAAGATTCAGATGAAAATCTCTTCTTCTTCTTCTTCGACCTTCAATCAAGTTAACCGAACAAAGAGCAAAATCCACATTAGGAAATGAAACTCAATCGCAAAATGAGAAAATGTGTGCTCTTTTTTCTTCTGTTGTTTTCCTCTCTCTCTATCTTCCCAGGGTTCGAAACAGAAACAAGAGAAGAGAGGGAGAAAGAGAGCAAGAGATAAAACATAAAAGAGAGAAACCGAAACCAAAAAATAAAAGGAAAAGGTAGAAAAGAAATTCCAAGAAAAATAAAGACAGATAGTAGCTCTCACTATCTCTCTATCTCCAGCAGCACTAATTTATTTTTCCTCCAGTCAAAGCTTCAAAGCTAATCATCATCCTTTCCGACCATATTTCCTTTATCTTTGAAATGTGTACTTGCACGGTTAGACTTTGAATCTCAACCGTCGATTCCTTCTTGACGCGATCCCACGGCGTGGATTGGCGGGGGTGCCCATCAATTTGCCTGCATTTGATTCAGGCCCTTTTCAAATTTTGAAATATTTGTAAATTTCATTCCATATCTTTTTGCATTTTTATCCGAATATTAATGCAATATTATATCTTATTACATTTATCTGAAAATGATGTGTTTATGTTATCCTCGGTTACAATATGAAATTTAAATTACCGTTAATAGATTTTTAGATTTCAAATTATTTTGGCAATATCAATTACTCCATATCAATATTAATTGTGCCTTCTTCCTTTCAACTTTTTGCTCCATAAAGTTAATGTGGATTGTCAAATTACCTCACTGTATGTAACATTTTTGTGACAACCAGACAAGCCACGCCAATTTTATAGAGCAAAAAAATAAATTTGAGCATAATTATACAAATCAATAGGTCATTAATATATAATTCATAGGGGCTATTTGATAGCAGTGACAAAACATAGATAAGATAAATTATCTAGGCCAAGTAGTTGAATTTGTGTGTTTGGTAACATAGTTAGTTTTTATCTCGGCCCGTCGGGCTGAAGCTTTATTATCGCGGCCCGCCCCCATTCTTGCCAAAAACGTTGTCGTCTCAACTGTTGCAGCCATTTTCTGAATCGCACCAAAACGGTGCGATAATATATTGTTTATTCACGAGATCCTATTCTGCCCTCTCTCATTCTTCACCCCCTTCACCTCCTCGTTTCTGAGCCACCGCGCCCTCACCGTCACCGTCGCCAAGATCTATTTTTTCTTCTCTCTCCCAATAGCGCATGCGGTTTTTCTGTATCTAGTTAATTGTTGTTTTGGTGGGATTTTAGCGTGAGACTTGGTTGCAATTTAGGTACGATTTGGGTTCTTCATTTTGAGCGTGAGCATTGGTCTCGATTTGGGTTCGATTTTTGGGACCGAATCTGTTCTTTGATGGTGGCTATGATGACCGCTTCTTGGTCGAAGCTTGGCTTCAATTTGTTCAAATGAGGGTCGGTCGTCGTCGTATGGCGGGACAAACCCAGATGGCAAGATTGTTGCAACTGGGTTTGCAGCCATGGCGGTGACTCCCTCTCCAGATTCAATTTGCATTTGGTCTGAGTCACGACCTTGATTTAGGTTCCATTTGGATTCTTCGTTTTGGGCATGAGACTTGGTCTCGATTTGGGTTCGATTTTTGGGGCTGAATCTATTGTTCGATGATTGTGTTCGAAGCGTTCTTCTGGGTTTGGTTCCAATTTCTTCTCGAAGGTGTGCAGCGACAGATCACGGCGGTGCCGGAGGCGTCGAAATCTGGGCAGGAATAATTTTTGTTTAATTCGTCCCCTCCTTACAATTAATTTGGTTTAATTCATTATTGATTTACTATTAATTAATTAATCTAAAATTAAGTATTTCTTAATTTAGCCTGAGATTTATATAAATTGATAAATATTAATTTAGTTTGATTAATTAACTGTTGAATAATTCACTCAGTTAAATAATTTTTATTAATTGATTAAATGTTAAATAATTTGTTATTAGCAAAATAAAATAAATATATTCATGTTATTAATAAGGGCAAATATATTTTTTAACATCTTATTTATAATATAATCTAACATACCAAACACCACACTTATTTTTATCTTATCTACCAAATAATAATATTAAATCATTATCTTACTGAAACAATAAATTTTTATCTTAAAACTCATCTTATCTTATATATCTCGTCATATCTTAACATGACTATCAAACGATTCCATAGTGTATTGATATTTACCCTGTAAATATTCATATAAAATGGTATTATCATAGCAATACTATTTATGTCATTTCACTTTTGGCATGTGCACTAAACAATAATAGGTGTATATTCAATTAGAATATTTTATTTAGTATTACTATATCCGAGATTTTGGAATGGCCGATTTTCTTACAGTATCATTAATGTGATATTCTTTATATTTTTAGCAGTTTTAATGTCATTAATGCTTATGACATTTAGTTAAAATAGCTTTAAATACATAGCAAAATATTTGAATTTTGAATCTTGCAATTTGAATTCATCTTATTGAAACACCTTTCATCCTCAGCTGTTCTTTTGAAGAAAAAAAAAATCTGTCGTCTTTTATTTAAACAAATAAAAAATCCTTTCATAAAAGAAAATACAGCCCCTTCAGTTATAACAGTCTAAATTCTGTTTTACCTAAGAATATGAAGGCATTTTCAGCTTTATTAAAAAAAATCCACTTTCAGCTATTTATCATATTGTTTCTTCTATGAGTTTCTTTGATCCACAGGAGGGAAATCTGATGATATCTTACCTCAAGAACGAAAGAAAAAAAAAAAAACATGACTGTTGACATCTACTTTATTGTATAAGACGCTCTTTTTCTTCGTTGATATGATAGTTTATACTTCTTCCTCGTCTGTCAACTTATCGATACGGTTTTTGATAAATATTAAATAGATATTTTTGAGTACCGAAATAAATCACCATATTAAATTAATGTGAGTTAGAATGTAGCTTTTTGGTTAATAAGGAATAGTTGTGAGGTTAAATTATGAAAATTGAATGTTTTAAAAACAAAGTGATACAATTTTTTGGGATGACAAAAATGAAATTTTAATACATCTTTTATAGACGGATGGAGTAAAATTTTTGAATTTTTTGGTTATGATTTATGAAAGTTGCTTTGAATAGTTCAAACTTCAAAAATAAGGAGAACTTGAATGGAAATATTAAAGTTTCATGATAATCAAAACATATTTGTGGAAGGTCATCTCATAAATCAATGATGAAAATTCATAATCAATGCCATATTATCAATTATTTTAGTATTCAGGTTTGGCATGAGGGCCCACGAAGTGAGTGACGTGAGAATATCTTTCTTCAAAACATACTTAAATAGGTCAAAATCAATAGTGGCAGATAGGGATATTCACGATTCCGAAACCGCCAATTCTGAATCTGAGGGGAGGAGAACCGAAATCGAACTGTGAAGGGAAGAAGCGGTTTCGGTTTTGAACCGGAAATCGGCGACTCCGGTTCAAAACCGCCGATTTTTCGGCCGGTTCCGGCAGTTTCGGTTCCGGTTTTTCAGTTTTCCGTTTTTTTTTAATGAAGACAACTTAGACAAATTTAAGTGTAACAAAGCTATAGACATTTGTAAATTGTAATTATTTATTGATAATTCAAAATGTATATGTTTACATTACATTTAAAAATACAAGTACAAATAATAAATTACAAAGTTAAAATTTTGAAGACTTTTTTAATTAATAAAATAAATAAATTACGATTACAAAATAAAATTTACATTATAAATTATAAAAAAACTTATTAACTTACTACAAATTTTTACACATTGCAACAAAGTCAAATTACATTACATTAAGTATAAATTAGAAAGTACAAAGTTTAAGCGGGGGGCTTGAGCTCAATTTTGAATCCTTAAAGTTAGACTTTAACAATTTAAATTGAGTTGCCTACGTGTCCTCATTGAGGAATCAAAGCCCTCGTAGTTCTCTTACCTTGACTTACCTATTCGGCTTCGGATTCCGTAAATTCTTCAACGTCGCTCTCCACACGAAAATCTCAATCCGATTCTTGAGCTCTCATTTCCGCATTGGCTCAATCATCAAGCAAAATGGTGGCTTCCATGTTTCTTATCGACATGTTGCTCCTTAGTTCGTCCAAGACGCAACCGGTAGTGCTGAAAGCTTACTCAACAGCGACGGTGGAAGCGGGAACTGCAAAAATTTCATTTGCCATGGTGGCAAGTATAAGATAATCTTTCTCATGCGTTGACCACCAATCTAGGACGTCGATTTGGTGGTGTTGAGGACCTACATCTTGAAAATAGCATGAGATTCTAAATATATGTATAATTCACTATTAGCTCTACCCCTATGTGTTGTATTACTATATAGTGATGCTACTTTCTTTGCTATTGGGTCACTATAATCTATGTCTAAATATCCATAGTTACTAAAGTTATAATCTCTACTTGATGTAGTGTTAATTTGATGATCATTGTTATACTTTGTTTCATAATCCTTAAATAAGTCACGTAAGGCATTATCTAAATCAAATTTAACTCTTTCTACGTTAGGAAGATCTAAATC
>JAYDZE010074284.1:0-25122 GCA_034509125.1 Monilaria moniliformis | reverse complement strand
TGTTACAATCTTGATTCATTTTATTAATTATTCTCGGAGAATCGCCGAAAACCCCTATTCGGCGATCTTATCGCACCGGAAATTCGTACCTTTAACTTGGGCCATTTTAGGGATATTACAATTTTGTCTTAAGTTTTCTCTTTTCTTTGTTATAATAAAAGAAGATTGTCGCTGCAAATGGACCGTTTGGGAGCAATTGCTTCCCAAACAGCTCGTTTTGAAAACTTTCTTCGCTAAAGCGTACCGCCAAACGGACCGTGTGGGAATGGTTGCTTCCAACACGGCCCAATTCCCCTTTCGCCCTAGCCGTTTTGCCCTGTTTTCAAGGTACGTTTTCTGCTTTGTTTTGTTACCTCTTTAAATCCACCACTTTCCAAACTTAGTCGTTTCACAACTTTCACTACGTTTGGGGGGATACACTATGGTGGATTTTGAGATTTTCTTAATGTTTTTCTTTTATTTTTCATGCTTTTCTTTTGTTTTTTTTTTTTTGTCTTTTTGAGTCTTGTTTTTCGTTTTTAAAACTCGTGTTAAGGTAGTCTTTTGTTTGTAATTTTTCAAACTGTATTGAAACCTTTATGAGAAGGGATATGACTTGTCACTAAAGATGTGTTTTTTTTTTTTAAAAATTATGATTCACTTGATGATGATTATTGAGATTGATTTAGATATGAATTTGGGTTGAATCGCATGTTCCCATTGATTCATGAAATTGATGACCTAGTGAGATTTGAGCCAAAAAATAATTTTACATGTGAGTTGATCAAATACATGTCTTTCGTTTCTAGAATTTTCTCAAAGTCTACTTGAATCTACATAATGAATGTATAGATAGAATATGCAGATATGTCATATTTCTTATGCCACTTATATTCTAAAAATTTGACATTTGCACATATTTTTCCTAATTAGTCATTTTGAGCCTTTACGCCTATTTCTTTGATTAGACAAAATTTTATTGAAATTCTCTATCTTGTGATCATAGAAAAAAAGATGTTACATGTCTATACTTATAGTTGGGTATGAGATGTGTTCTACCTAAAAATAGAGAATAAGGGAGAAGAACATGTATGTAGAAGAAATACGGAAGGATAAAAGAGAAGAAAAGAAAAATCCATGAAAAAAAACCATATTGTTGAAAAAGTATTTTGGAAAGCAAGAAGGGAGTTAGACAAAGTCTAATTTCATAAAAGTTTATTGAAAATGGTTGATGATAAGTTGGATATAATATTTGATGATCACTTTTGTTGATATCCTAAATCTTAGTCAGTTAGCTCATATATTCCTTACCTTGTCCAAAAATCCTACATTACAATCAATAATAAAAAGACACTTCTAATTCTTGACATATATTCATATGAAGTAGAGAAGAGATAAGATTTTGAGCAAGCCTATGGTAAACTTTTGAGTAATACTTGATTTGAGAGTATACACTTTTACCTTATACACTTGAGAGATGAAAAATCATTCATACTTTTTCTATTTTGGGGAGGATCATGAATGCAAGGTGACATACAAGTTAGTAAATATTTTCCATTGTCTTGTCTCGCTTGATAATTGTTTATCTTTAGAATTTCAAAATCTTGTTTTAAACTGAAGGGACGTTTTATCCTAAGCCTTCAATATTCGAGTGTTTTCCTTATTTTTCTTTGTTTGAGGACAAACAAATGCTTAAGTTTGGGGATTTGACGCACTCAGTATTTTAGCTATTTTAAGTATTTAAATCCAATGCATTTTAATTAGTTTTGATCATATTTAGCTTTCTTTTGGTTTAAATATATATCAATTAGTTGTTTGATGAGTTAACTGAGTTTTGAAAGAAAACGATGCATAAAAAGGTGTTAAAAGGCCAAAGGATCGAGAACAACATAAGTTCTACAATGATTGAACCCCAAATGGACTGTTTGGGAAGAGCCAAGGCGCAAACGGCCCGTTTCCAGCATCGGCAGAACAATGATTCAAAATCCGTATTCCCAAATTGACCGTTCGCAAATACAGGATCAGAGATAGCAAAGCCCGCACTCGGAAACAGACCGTTTGAGAGGAGGCCAATACCACATGGACCGTTTCCCACTTTGGATTTTCAACAAAAGTTCTATCCTTAGTCAATCAAGCCTTATCTTTTTTAGGTTTTTCATGCCTATATAAGGAGCTTTCATGCACAGTTTTGCCAACAATTTTAACACCATTCAAGTCATATTTTCATATATTTTGTGTTCCATTCATCTACCATCTTATTGGAGAAGTCCTTGCCAAAGCAAAAGGAACGTGAAGCAATCAAAGATAAGGCGAAGCTCTATCCTTGACACGTGTTCTTTTAGCCTTAGTTTAGATTCTTTTATATTTTTTTTGTTTTGCTTGTTTTAAATACTTAGCCATGCTTGACTAAGTACTTTTTATTCTATGGTTAGAAAGTAATTGACACTAGCTTATCCAACGTTTGATTATTTATCCAAGACCTTATTTTGTTTTATCTCTCTAGTTCTCGATGCTTATATATGGTTACGGTTGTGATATTTGATTATGTGTATTGATGCAAAACACGGAAGATGAGTGTTTTACATGATCGAAGAGCATGTAACATGCTATTCAATATAATTGGAAGGTTTTAGATTAGTTGTGAAAAAATCTTAGGTTCTTTATGGGGTTGCAATCAGAGATTTAAAATCCTAACTTATGTCCTACTGTTTAGGTGCTTCAGAAGAGGGTCTAAACTATATATGTGATTATCGAGCAAGTTTTAACTCGCGATTGGATAATTAATTGAATATTGAATGAGTGATGCGTTCATTAAATAGAATAACCTTTTTATTCTTGTTCTTTAGTTTTGTTTTCCTTTTACAAGAATCAATTTAAAGTTGTGTGATCTAGATAGTAATAATAATTGATTAAAGGTCTAGTACTTAGTTTCGACATAGTCTTTGTGGATACAATACTCTTTACTTACTATTTACTATACTACGATTGCCCATTTCTCTTGCGGTATCATTTTAGTAGAAATAAATCTTAGGTCAGTAGCTCACAGTTGTCCCAAATATCATAGCCCACAGTTGTTGCAACTATCGTGGGCTATGTATGGTCATCGTAAAAATCATGGGCAATGACCGTGGGCTTTAGAACATGATCACGTGCCAGAATTGTGGACTAGTACAGTTTGAGAAAATCACGAACACAACATCCTTCTATGTTCTCTTTCGAATTTAAACTTTGAAAAAAAAACCACTGTCGATTCTTTTTGTTGTGAGTTTCCAAAGAAGTTTATGATCTCTTTATGATTTTCTTTTTAAATAAGTTTATGTTTATGGTATGTCACGAGTGTACATTTAATGGAGTTGGTTGAAGTTTTATATTTTAAAGGCATGAACAACCACCCTCTTATACGAAAAAAATTGAATGCAATCAACTGAGTTGGTTGATTCTCTTATTTCTTTTTTTTCGATGGTATTACATATAAGAAGACCGAAAATTATATTAATAGAAGACAATAAAGCAGCCATGTCAGCTTCAACAACACTTTATTCCATGTAAAGAGATAATTTCGTCCTTGAAAGCAAAATGATATAGAAAACTCATTTTTTATGGATAAGGATAAAAGACATATAATTTTATGAGAGTGATATTTTTTCCTTTTTTCAAAATTGTTAATTTACAATTTAATCAAAAAGTTGCATTGCGCAACATGTTTAATCCATCTATAAATGTTGGAAATAACTAAACAAGCTCAGCTATTATTAAATAATCTCAATTTTCTACATTATTTCATAAGGTTTTATTACAATATAGAGCAAAAAAATTAATTAAGATTGCTGACAATTGTAGATGCTACAACAAGTCTATATGTCTACTGAACCAATGATAAATTCTTGATTTAGGTTACTCTATAAAAAAGGTACCCAAAATGGGAACCTTTTTTTTAATCTCAAAACAGGTAAAATGCATGATGGACATGCGCCTTCACTTAAGTGAAGACGCATGGGGCGCTTGCGTCTTTCACTTAAGTGAAAACGACGCCGTTTCAAGTCGGCCAGCGAAACGCATGAGCTGAATGCGTCTTGGAGGAAGACGCATGTGTCTTATGCGTCTCCGCCGTGAATATACCCAGGCTAGGCAGACGCAAAACACACACAAACACCTTTCAAATTCTCCAAATTCCTCCGATTTGTGGGCGATTTTTTGCGTTGTTTTGATAGTTTTTATTGAAATCCATCGAAAGGTATGTAATTCAACTATTATTGTTATAGTTATGGTTTAATTGTCAAATTTTTTAGAATTTTTTGTATAGTTAGAGTTTAATTAATTTATAATGAAATGTTGATATGTTTACTTAATTTTGATTGATTTAGATGGTATAATTTGTTGTGTGATATGTACAAATAAAAATTTATTTTGTAATTGAGATATTAGATGGTATAATATTTTGTATTAAGTTATGAGATATTATAGTGATTTAGGTGATATATTAGGTGTTTGACAAAATGACTAAAAGAATTGAGTATATATAGATGATAAATTGGTTTATGTTAGTTTAGAATGTTTATGTTAGTTTAGCATAGGTATGTTAATTAAATGGTATATTGTAGTGTATGTTAGTTTAGAATGTAGAATTTTGGTTTTGTAGATTTTAAAATATTTTAATGTTGGAGAATTGTCTATTGTTGTTAAGAAAATTGGCTATTGTTGTTGAAAAATTGTGTATTGTTGTTGGTGTTCGAATTTTTTACATTGTGTTTGGTAGTTGTATTTATTAGGAATCGTATAATGAATAGTTCTTCAGAAGCAAGTGGTCAATTAACCCACATTCTAATTTCCCATCTTCCGTCGTGATTTCTCAATGTTGCTTTGATCACCCAACTACATTTCAAACCAGTCTGACTAGCATGACCTTGCAACCCATATGGATATTTACAGACTGCATGCCATCTTTTCCCTTTGCTTTCCTCAACCTTGTACTATCGCAAAGTTTCCAAATGCCACAAGGTAACAACAATCTTCAAATGCAGTTTACTAACAAATTTTGTTCCTATAACAATATGTGTTGGGTTGCTCTCATCCCAATACCATATGTTGTCTGCATTACCACCATAATTAGATGCGTTATATTGCATGCATACTTCATCCAGTGGCGTGCCTATATATGTGAATGCATGTCCCAGAACTACAGCATGTCTCTATATTACTTTAATTTTGTGCTGACTCATCTCTATTCCGATCTTTTCATAAATCATAAAAACCAACCCATCATATGAAACACTCTCATTCAATATAATATATCCTCTTGAATATGGTGGATCATAAACAATACCAACACCAGGAATTTGAATTATTTTACCACCCCAATATAAGTTTACGAACAACGACATAATTCCTACAACAAATCTATAATTATCAAAACCCTAGTTTCATAAAAAGATAACTAACTCAAATAAATACAAACTAATCAAGATATAACAATTATGATAATGTAAATAACTTGTAAAAACACATATAAAAGTACTATACAAAGCATATAAATCATACCTTGGTTAAATTAGACACGAAACTGAAAAAAATGGACAACACAATCTCTTTGCGTCTAACTTTCGGAAGTAAATGGTGAAGAATACGCACGAAATGTGTGTTAGGGTATTTAAGACGCATTAGTAAAACGCATTTGGGGAATGCGTCTACCATGGAGGAAGACGCATTCACGTAATGCGTCTTCACCTAGACGCATTGCGTGAATGCGTATTTACCTAGATGCATTTGAGGTATGCGTCTTCACCTAGACGTATTTCATGCATGTTTCTTCACCAAAAAATATTCTATCTGTATTGTAAGTACATAAATATTAAAATACCATAATTAAAGTACATAAAACAAGATGCTTCCTACTGATTTGCTTTCTTAAATATTTTTTCTATTAACCGGAAAATATATCACTTTAATTTTTATGCTTCTTTCAACAGAAATGTATTACTTAGTTTTTTCTCTTAACAAGAAAATGTTCGCTACATTTCCTACCGATTTCGATATTTTACTTTTATTTTTTGTTAACTGGAAAATATATCGTCCGAATGATTATTTTTCGTTCAATAAATCAGAGTGGCACGGCGGAAGCATGGTGGGCCCATAACCCACAGTTCCAAGGATTGAAACCCGGTTTTGATAGAAAAAAGAAGAGTCCTTTACATTTAGAGAAGTAAGAAAATATATTTTTCTTAATAGATTTTTTTCTTTTTTAAATCTAAACGTTTTATATTAAATATTATAGTAAAATATATAAAAGTGAAATGATGAATATAACTTTCGAATATTGAATCAAAATGCATTTTTCACATACATTTGAAAAAAATCTTATTATACTAACTTTCAAAAGTTGGAAAAATAATAAATTAATTAAGTTTGAAAACTAAATAACGAGAACTCGCTAATTTTTGGGTTGACCCTATGGGTTCGGGTTATCTTCGGGCGAACCCTATCGGGTTGTGGGCTATTCGGTTTAGGGTCATTCGGGTTGAGATTTTGATTTTTCAACCCTAACCATGTCAGGTTTTCGGGTTAATCGGGTCAACCCACGGGTTTCGGGCTAAATTGACATCCCTAGTCGGTATATATAACACATAGTATCATTTTTTTATGTTTTTCAACATCATTAGTTTATGTTACGAATTAATTGTAATTTATTAAACACATAATATCATATGTTATATCATCATCATTAGTTTATGTGACGAATTATTTGTTATTATATAAAAAATATAATATCATTTGTTATGTTGATAATATCATTTGTTATATTGATCAACATCATCGTTAAGTTACAAATGATTGAATGGATGTCAATGGTTCGTAAATGTCATTACAGAAAACATATAATATCATTTGTTATACTTAATTTAATTAAGATCGCATAAGAAATATAGTTATTTTAAATTAAATAATCTTAATTTATAAAATAAAATATTTAACATGTCAATATCTTTACGGCATTTAATATAATAAAGCATATAAATTAGATTCACTAAATCAGTTTCCGAAATTATAGGATTACACATTTACAGTTTATTGAAAAAGACATTAATATTCTTCTGATTTTAACCATGTTTCGCTGCATGACACGTGTATTATTAAACTACCGTTAGATTTTAAAAATAGATGGTGCATATTAATCATGGAGAGATTATGCGACAGCTTACGAGCCAGCTTACGTGAAGACATGTAGTTTGAAATGCGTATGCTTAATTGTACTTATGATTATATATGTAATGTGTTATTTATTTGAAGAAAATTGTAGTGAATTTGCTGTTTATACGTAATGAGCGAGTATAATTAGTTTGACATTTTTCTAATGGAACGAAATACACGGATATGTTGCGTGGATTGAAATCCATTGGACAATGATATGGAGATCAGATTAAACTAAAACGGCCATGTTCATTGTATAACTAATTAACTCAGAACTCATATGTATGATTGAACCTAGGATCTTTGCAACGTCGTTTTAGGCCAAGCTAGTGTCTATTACTGACAAACTTTTAACACAACACGAATACGCACGAAATTAATAGGTTAGTGTCAAGTCTTATTAGGTTTGTGTGCTTATCGGATCGACCTGATAAGGACACGATAATTTCAGGTCGGGTTCATGCCGGGTTCGGTTAACCCGCTAATAATTAATATTATTATTTTTATTTTTTGTTATTTTAATTTGGGTTAAGTTTTTAATTTGTCTTACTTTAGTTAGGGTTCGATCGTGTTGTTATTGCGTGATTGTAGTATCGTGTCGAATTCGTGTTGTTATCCTGTCGTTATTGTGATGCTATTGTGTCACTAACAAGTCTGTGTCATGTGTGAGGTCGTGTTCGGGTTTGAATGTAGCAGGTCAGATACATAATCGGGTTGAGGATTTTCTTAACAAGTCGGGTTCGGGTTTGACCTTATCGGATTGGTCGACTCGATAACAACCCAACCCACACGATTTATCAGCCATAGTGTCTATGTCATCTTTCTTATCAATTTTAGTCCGCGTCGGTGATTGTCATTTTTTAGGTCGCCAAAAAAAAGAAAGAGAAAACCTCAATTGCAAAAATTAAAAATAATTGATATTTTGTTTTCAACTATTTCCAAATAATGCAAATATGAGAACATTGTACTGACGAATAAAGATACCGTACTGCCATCAATTTAAGTGCATTAAAAAATATGAAAATTTCTTTGTTTCTGGGGTTCGAACCCAGAAACTGCATTTGTCCATCAACAACATGCATCTACTGTAGATTTTCATGATTCACAAATTAAAAATGGTTCTCATATTCTCACAATAATAAGGGTTCTTATTTGAATATCTCCCAATATACATAAAAGAAGCATACTTTACTTATAATTTATATAAAAGAGAACAAAATTATATAGCCATCCATATAGTTAGAAGTGTAAGTTCTAATTTCATTCCAAGTCAAGTGACATGTATATTGGCAAAGACAAATCCCAGACATTTATACCTCTGGCAACTAAAAAACTATTTTCTTTTAAACAAAATTAAGTTAATAAATTTATAAAATTAATGCAAATATCTTCTTAATTAATAGATTCAGTGAGATGTGTCAGTCCAGTGTGATAGAAATAATGGTGAAGATATTGAAAGTGTTGCTTAGCTAGGATGAGATAAAATATTTCTTTCATTACAACAAACTATTTCAGTTGTGATATAATGTTTAACGAATTATGACATTTATAACTGCTATTAAACAATTGTGATATTTTATAACTGGATAGCTATTATGTGTGTCGTAAAAATAAATATATGTCATTAAATTTGATGGTGTAGCTAATTATGTGACATGTAAAAAAAAATTGTGACATGTGAAAATGTAACTACTTTTTTTATAACAATCGATTTATAATTAGTTATTGAAAAAAATAATTTTGTTAATAATAAAAGGACTATAATAAAAAAAAATTATGTATGTATGAGAGAGAGAGAAAGAATGTAACAAAATTATTTTGTGATAGTCTAAGATGTAAAATTTAGTTATATGAATAAATGTCATAAAATTTGTTACATTTCTAAATGTAACAAAATTTACTTAGATTTTTATGTATCATAAAAGTTTATAGATATATGTGTTAGTGTAGCTAAAGTTTGTTACACCTAAAAATATTGTAAATTTTGTGACACCTCTCATGGTGTCACATAAATTGTGTCATTACTAGACATTTTTGTTGTAAGGTTCTGAAATCTTAATTTTTGTCAATATATAGAAAAGAGTAAAAAAATCTACAAATACCCTACGAAGTAACAAAATTGTTGCTCAATTATAAAATAACACAACCAAAGATTGAAATTATTAATAAATTACAAGTGTCTCCATATTCTTATAATTTATAGGTTTTTTCCATGTCATAACATTCTAATACACCTGTCAAAAATGTATAGACTCGAATTCTGATCGATATATATATATATATAGATGTATATCACATTTAAACAAAAGAGGATAAGAGATTGACACGTGGAACGGAGAAATAAATAACGTTGAACTTATTAAAGAAGTAGGAAAGAATATGAAAATCGAATTAAAGCTCTAAATTAGCTGACCGAAGAGATTAATAATATCTGCTTAATTTTTTAATAATATAATAAAGTCTTAACAATCTAGAAAAAATAAAATGATGCTTCCAAAGTTGAAACAGAGACCTGAGAAATATCCCTGTTCGCAAACGTTGAACAGCCAAGAATCACTCCTGCGTAAAAGCCTCTATTTATATTTGCATGTCACAAAATGTACGGCTGCCTGCATTAGTACGTGACCTAATTTTGACATACCCAAATCTTGGGTGGACACATGGACTCCTCAAAATATTAAAGATTTCACATTCTAGCCAAAGTTGTTGAGCTTTACGTTATCAAAATTTCTTCCTAGCTTACGTGGCTTGTAGACCCAAAAATAAAAAATCCCCAGAAAATAGAGAAGGTAACAGGTTGTGTATAAATAAGACCGTATGCAAAATGGTTTGTTGTAAACTGATAAACAGCCTTCTCTTTCTATTACACCATAGTCATATCCACCTTCATCTAATTATTCTTGAATTTTTCAAATCCTTTCCTCTCCTTATCCAATCAGAATCTCAATTTTGCATATTTCTTGAAAGATATTTGAACAAAAACTAAATTTTAGGGTAAGATCAAAGTAATGGAGTCTGTCATTGCGGAACTTGAAGGGACGCTTTTGAAGGAGCATGATATGTTTTCCTACTTCATGTTGATAGCATTCGAGGCTTCCGGTCTTATTCGTTTTGCCTTGTTATTGGCCTTATGGCCCGTGATTCGCCTTCTTGAGACCGTCGGGAGAGAGCAAATTGGCCTTAAGCTCACTATCTTTGTGGCCACGGCGGGAGTCCCCTTGTCCGAGATTGAAGCAGTGGCGCGGGCTGTACTGCCTAAGTTTTACTTGGATGATGTTGATATGGAGGCTTGGAGAGTGTATAGCGCGTGCGATAAACGCGTCGTCCTCACTAAAATGCCGAGGATGATGGTGGAGAGGTTCGTGAAGGAGCATCTGCGTGCAGATGAGATAGTTGGGATTGAGCTTTGCTCAAATCGATTTGGATATGCTACTGGTTTTGTTGAAGAAGATGTTGGATCTATTGCTAAGCGAGTTGCTTGCTTGTTTGGTGATCAAGAGCCTAGCTTAGGGCTTGGAAGGCCTGATTCTTCTTGTGGCTCATTGTTCCTACCATTGTGCAAGGTGAGTTACCCCAGTTTCAATCTTGTCCTTACCGTTCACTATTTTGTTTCGTATTTTATTTCATTATTATATGTATGTCGTAAATAGCAACAATATTGCATGTATGAGATATGATATATATTAATCAATTTAGTTTAAAATTGTTCAATATTTTGTTTCGTATTTTATTTCACTAATACATATATATTATATATATAGTAATAATATCGATTGTTATTATTAAAAATATGAGATATAAGATATTATACTTCCATTGTGCATGACATAAATTTTAATAAAATAATTGGTTGTGTGGTGGATATTGTGAATTGAGTGGACTTACTTTAAATATATGATAAATATTGTGAGTTATGTGGAATCTAATCTAATAAATAGAAATGAGCAAAAAATTTGTGCACGAACCCAAAAAAAAATATGGGCAATTTTTGCATGACAGAGTGATTAATAATCAGTTGAATATGAAAGTCTAACTAAAATTATTGGTGAATTAATAGGAACAATGTCACCCACTTCAAACCACCACGAGAAAGCCCGAGCGCCACATCGTCCGGCCACTCCCGGTGATCTTCCACGACGGCCGCCTAGGAAAACGGCCGACCCCGTCCACCGCCTTCCTAATTCTCCTATGGATCCCCATCGGTATCGTACTTGCCATAATCCGCATCGCCATTGGCATACTACTTCCCATGTCGGTCGCGACCCGCATCTCCCCGCTCCTTGGGGCCCGCGTGGTCGTCAAGGGCAACCCTCCCCCGCCGGCCTCCGCCTCCACCTCCGGCGTCCTCTTCGTGTGCACGCACCGAACCCTAATGGACCCGGTCGTCCTCTCGGCCGTCCTTCGCCGCCGTATCCCCGCCGTCACCTACTCCGTCTCCCGGTTCTCCGAGATCCTCTCCCCCATCCCCACCGTCCGGCTGACCCGGATCCGCGACGTTGACGCCCGGAAAATTAAGAGCCAGCTGGAGAAAGGCGACCTCGCCGTCTGCCCCGAGGGGACAACGTGCAGAGAGCCGTTTCTGCTCCGATTCAGCGCGCTCTTCGCCGAGCTGACCGATAAGATCGTGCCAGTGGCGATGAATTACAGAGTGGGGCTGTTCCACGCCACGACGGCGAGAGGGTGGAAGGCGATGGACCCCATATTCTTCTTCATGAACCCGCGGCCAGTATACGAGGTGACGTTTCTGAACCAGCTGCCAGCAGAGGCCACCTGCGCCGCCGGAAAAAGCCCGCACGATGTGGCCAACTATGTGCAGAGGATTCTGGCAGCGACGCTGGGGTTCGAGTGCACCACCTTCACGAGGAAGGATAAGTACAGAGTTCTCGCAGGAAATGATGGGATTGTTGCCGATCGGAAATCGGGCCCGGCCGGTGAAGTTCTTGACGCTTTGAAGAAGATGGTCGGCAGTTTCATGCTGCACTAATAATGTTGTGTATTTTTATTGTTTTGTATAATTAATAATTCTTTTTTTAGATGGGATTGGGTTTTTTTTCTCCCCTATAAAGGATCTTTCTTTTTTTGCCCTTGAAGTGTTGAATAATGAATTTGATATGAATCATATGATGGACGATTATTTGTATATTCGTATACATTTATATATCTAGAATGGGGAATTTTTCATTCCCTGTTTGTAAATTGGCTTTGTACGAAAAATTACTTTTGCGTGTATTATCTATATTGTTATTTTATTATTATCAATTCTTTTAGCATTCTGAAAAAAAATATCACTTAGAATTGCGTGTGTTGTACTTAATTCTGAGTTCAATTATAACTAAATCGCCTTTGGACTTTTTACAACATTGAATGTTTTCAATAGATTCGTTTGTCTGTAATTTTTATTAGTCTAAAAAAAAGATTATGCAAGGAGGGTGTATTATGAGTGGATGTCCAGATTTGTAGAGAGTAGATGGCAAAAACCTTGAAGCGGAATATTTACCTAGATAATATTATTAGTAGTCGAAAGAAGATTTTTTTTTTTTTTTTTTTTTTTTGTGATCGATGGTATCAACAATTGTTGATGCTATGCAAAAGTAAGCCTCACTATGAGTCACCAATAATCTCTAAACAAGCACGATCAAATTCATAAAATGACGGAAACGATTAATGTGAATCGTGCGATTATGTGTTATTAATAAGGGAAAATGAATATGGCAATATATTGTGGCGATATGTATGTAGATTACAGATTCTGTTATGGTAATTATGGTAATTATCAAATATGGCAATATTTGGATTATGATTTGATAATATTTTTTTCGTGTGATAATGATACATTCTTCCTCTGATAATGATTCATTCTTCTTCTCATAATGATACATTTTTTTACTGATAATGATACATTCTTATTTTGATAATAATACATTCTTCTACTATTAATGAATTTTTTTTTCCTATTAATGATATAATTCTACACATATAATGATAACTTCATCGTATGTTAATGATACAGTGATACTAAAAATTATCTATTTGTGATTCATGTCCACACATAATGATATGATTAATGATACACTCGTTTACGATTAATGATAACTTCTTCTACCAAGAATGATTTGTGGAATTTTTTTTGTAGATACTTGAGATTGTTCAATCTCATAATTGTGATGTAATTGTCGTTTATGAAAAAACTGAAATATATGAAAGGGGATTTGATTGATTATTGATTCCGATTTTTATGAAAAAATCTTGAGTTATGGGTGAGTCATGTCCATGCATAATGATATGGTTATAATGATTAATGATACATTCATCTACGATTAATGATAACTTATTCTGCCGATAATGATTCATTGAATTTTTTTTTATAGATACGCAGGATTGTTCAATCCCGTAATTTTCGGATTTTTCCTTAAATCGTGGGATTTTATGTACAATTATGTCCTTTAATGATATTTGTATTAAGCAAATAATGATACGGTTTTTCCTATAATCTAGTCCGTCCAATTTGAGATCCTAAGGTGTATATTGATTCTTAATTATGCATCTAAGGAATGTTCTCATTCTAACGCACCCCTATATATATATATATATTCTTGCTTATTAATAATAAAAGAAAATCTTACCTAGCCCCTTCAAATGAGAAAAAACATGAGATCATCAAAAATAAAATTAAAAAAGTCCGACAATGGAAGGGGAGAATGGCAGGGAAGTGGTTCGGCGAGGATGGACGGCGAGATGGGTGAGTGGGTTTAGGGATTAAGATTTTTATTTTATGTTTTAAGTCTGTGTTGTCTCATGATTTATGAAAAGAGTTATGAATATAAGTTAACACCAACAATTATGTTATTTATCCATCTTTTCCTTTCCATTATTCATGAGTCTCACCTCTTTTTTCTTATTTAATATAATTTGCAATTGTAAATATAATTAAATAGATATGATATTTAATAATAAAAAATACGATTTTTATAAAAAATAAAAAAATTGCATAATTTAAAACTAAAATTGCATTACTGAAAGAAACTATATAATTTAAATCCTAAAATTTGATTTAGAACTAACATAATCATACCTAACTTTTACTGGAGATTTTTTATAAATTTGTGTTATATGTCTCTGTCTCATTGTTCCCCATTCATATGCGACGTGTCTTTATTGTATGCTTTAAACAACAAATTATATAACACACCCTCATTCGCCTTATCAAGTGTTGTCTATACACCGCCCAAATCTTCCAGTCCTGCACTGCTCGAGGCCTCTGCCTTTCTCTTGCCTTTGCGCTTCGCCGTCTTTACTCCAATGAGACGATGCCTTGTCGACTCCAAGTTCACGCCCTCACTCCTACCTGTGTCGTCACTCGGAGAGTTTGGACGTGACCCGGAGCCCGCCTCCCCACCGCTTCTGGCGTATTGGCATTCGGAGATGTGCTTTGTGCGCTTCGGTTGGGCCAATTATGCGTTACCCGTCCATTTTTCGAAGGGGGTAACCTTCTGCCAAGTCAAGATAGATGGGCATCATCTCTCGACGAATATCTGCTCGCTTGAACTGTTTCTTCATTCTTTCTCGCTATTGTTGTAGATGGCGCAATTTTCGGGTTGACACCATCAAAATGAGATCAAATCATCTTATATGTGCATGACGAGGTGCCTGTCGGGCATAGAGAGTTGTACATAGTAGCAACTATCTTCCAAAAAGCCTTTGCCTTTTATTAGTTGCCGACGACTGAATCTTCGCTTGTATCGACATACACTTCGAAAATCTGAAGCGCTTCGTCGGGGGTGTACTGATCTCGTAATTTCGGCCGTGTGCGATGCTCCGCCCCCTCAGAAAGTTGGATGATGTCCAAGTCTTGGGTAGGGATGTAATATGGACTTTGAAAAGTCATCGAGTAGGGAGTCGACGACGTGGAAAATCCTGGGCCTCCAAACAATATATTATTTATATCGAATTGTACAAATTTTTGGTCATGGCCTTGGTCCATAAACCATTTGAAAATTTGTTGGTTGTCATTGGGAGGAGAAGAAGACATAGTTGTTGTATGAAGTAGAAAATGAAAAAAAAAATAGAGAAGAAGAAGATGAATGGTGTATAAATTAAATGGAAGAATGGAGGCATTTATAGGAGAGGGAGTGTGCTAATTAAAATAAATTTTCGCAAAATTAAAAAAAAAAACAGCCAAAATGAGACACACTCGCACATCCAGTGAGTGTGTGAAATGTGCAACACAATTGGCAGATAAGGTGGCCCGCGCCTTTTCTCTCTACCGTAGGCTGTCCTGTGTCTTTCTCCCTCTACAACGCGGCTCGCGGCCGTTTCACTCCGGTGAGATGCGCGCGGAAATCTCCGTCGCGGATATCCTTGCAGTTTGGTTTATATTATTTTAAAATGTAATGTAAATTATAGGTCATAAGTTTTTAAAAATATGACTCAAACCATGAAGGAAACCAAATTGCACAAATATGCTTTGATCCTCTTTAATATTAAGCACCCTTACGAAAAAATATTCTTATATGTATGTGGGTATGTTCATTAATCCCAAAAAAAAGGTGTTCCTATTCACCAGCTTTCGGTCCACATTTATGGACCCAGAAAAAAATAAATAAACACCGTTTTAATATTGCACTCATAGCTAACTTTTGGATGGGCTACTATTCTTTAAGGCCCAATATATATAATTTGGATTTTAGAAGTTTTAACCTTCGTTGGCCTGTTCTATTGTAAGATAAAAATATATAAACATCATACAATTTCATGCCAAGATGTTGCTGTGGTGTAGTGGTTATCACGTTAGTCTTACACACTAAAGGTCCCCAGTTCGATCCTGGGCAGCAACATTTTAAATTTCTTTATTACACTTAATTTTGAGTATGCTTTCATCTCCATCAGGAGTTATTTTACAAAATAATTCGCCAAATCCAATTTCTTTGTAATTCTTTTTAAGTTAATCCTTTCACTACCTTAACAAATGAAGTTTGGGTTTTGAACAATATATTTGTATATATGATTGATAACTTAATTATTTTTGCAACGTACAAAAGGATTTCTTGCGTAACGCAATTTGTTAACCAATAATATTTCTCTTTCTTGTTTGTCAACCTAATCACTATTTGTGACGCGGGTTTCTATTTTATTATGAATGCAACAACCTTTTTTCCTTTTTCTTATCAATGAATATAGATCTATTTATGTGTATGCTTTTGATATGTGATCGATGATATTGAGTCTATTTGTGCCTATTAATGGGATTTGGTATGAAATTCATGACTAATCTTTCCACGAAAAAACTAGCAATACTATATTAGCATTGATAGTAACTTTTTTCCCCCAACTGATCGCTTTCAGCCTATTTCAAACACAGACACACACACAAAAATTTAAAATGAGAAGCAAAAGATATTAAAAGGAAAAAAAGAACCCTAATTGCACGATCATGTTGAATACCTTATTCTATGAAATAAATTTGGAAAACAACTAAAAGAAGACACTATAAAACCTGATAATTTCCCACACAATTTAATTCAGGTGTGCCACTTCGAATGAAGTTCATATCGAATTGCACTTGCAACGTTAATTTAAACCCAAAAAACTCATGTAAAACCATTTTATTGTAAAACTCAAAAAGTTGTAGACTTTTTCCTTCAAAAGCACTTGTATTTTCTTTGGAAAGTTATCCTTCTATACTCGACAAATTGTGAGCTTTTAATCGAAATGCAATACACTTTATATGCAAATTAAAGTATTAGGTTTTAGTCAAAAAGAATCCTTGGAAATTACGTATCACGCATTACTTTATATATATTAAAATTAGTTATCTTTGTTAAGTATTCTCAAGTGTACTGTTCTTTTTACATGATGAAGTATAAACTTTAGTACATATGTGATTAGTAACACTTTTACATTAAAGTAATACAAGTTTTTAGGCCAAAACAAATTACCTAAATAATCATTTTTAAACCACATAGGGTATATATATGTATAGTATTAATTAAAGCACTACACCAACATAATGTGGAAAATAAACATCGCATGGATTGAATCCAAAATCTATGGCTAAGAAAAATCTTGTATTACATGCTTTGTTATTTGAACTATGCCTCATTAGCTATTTCTAAATTATCGTTATCTTTTCTTTTCCTATACAAAGTATTTATTACATTTCATTTGAGTAGTCATATATAGTTGGCACCTAACTCAAATCTACCTAAGAAGTTCTTAACAAGGGATGATGATCCAATCTCAAAAAAAAAAAAAATCGTGCTTAAGTGATATTCCGAGTAGTGAAAAGAATTCCTAGCGAACCGATTAAGAACTACTATTAGACTTCAATACAAATAAACATTTTATTTGCTTATATACCTAAAAATATGTTAATTATATTGAGCTATGTAGCGAGATGTGTTTCTAAAGAAATGGTATCGAGATGCGTTATTTTAATTAGTTAAAAAATATTGTAATGTCTTCGTGATTTGCTCTTATTTTTATACAAATTAATAAAGGACAATTGCACAATCGAAGGAGTTTTAATTAAGTATAAGAAAATCACAATTTAATGTAAAATAGATGCTCGCATTATGTCGAACGAATGTCATGCCTCTCCTTGATTTGATTTTCTTTCTTTAGTTTTTTAAGAAGGATGATAAAAAAATTTGGAATAATATTAGCTTCCAGCGGAAAGCATTGCACTTTTGCACAGCCGAAGAAGAAGATTATCGGAAAGCACACCAATTGGTGCAACCCAAGCTCAATACGAAAACCTATAAATTGGATTTCTTTTTTTCCCATTATAGAAGCAAATTTAACTATTGAATTACAGACGAGATGATGCTTAGAACTCAATTATAGTCTTCCAAAGTTAGGACAAGATGATGCTCAGAAGTCTATTCTGATCTTTTAAGCTCCTAAAAAGATGATGCTCATAAGTCAGATGCGGTTTATCAAGCTTGAGACGAGATAATGCTCAGAAGTCAGTTATGATCTTTCAAGATCCATAAAGATGATGCTCACAAATCAGTCATGTCTTTCAATCTCCAAACAAGATGATGCTTATAACTCAGTTTTGGTTTTTCAAACTCTAAACGAGATTACGCTCACAAGTTACAGATAATCTGTCAAGTTCTAGCGAGATGATTTTTAGAACTTTCACTCCATTCTTGTAACTGTCACTTGTAATCCACACAGGTGTATCCGCACCCCCTGAGTGTACGAGAAAGAAAGGATTTCTTGAAGCAACTCTCCTGCATTGCGAGATGGTCTTGCGACCCCGAATACTTCAACGACTTCAACATCTTCATTATTGAGGACCTAAGGTGCCAACTTCTTCTTCCCTTTATGAATCAGAGAAGAAAGGTTGTATTTATTATGATATTTCAAACTTTCGACGAGATGATACTCATAAGTTCGCTGCTCAGATATAGTTGTGGTCTTTTCAGATGACACCTCATTTTTGGCCTCTGCTGCTCATATATTTTATAGGGTGACTAATGATTTTTTTTTTTTTTTTTATAAATAAGAATGGTTATAGGTGACAAAAAATAAACTTCCTAATTTTTTTAAGATGTAATTGTGTTGAAGTTACCTGAAATAACAGTATTTGACACAAATTTATGCTTATATATGTAAGCATCTTTTAAAATGCCAGTAATTTACAAATAATAACTTAATCTTTTATTTATAAAATGTAAAATGAAATAATTCTGTCATAATTCAACGGACTACATACTGGTATTAGAATATTATAGAATTTGCGAACAGGAGATTCAGAGTACATAGAATTATTAAACATGAAAAAGTATTTAAAGGCACACAAATGAATTATTTAAAGCACATTTTCGAACAGCAGATATAGAGCACATAGAATTATTAAACATGAAAAAGGACGCGCACAAACTGAATTTAAAATAAGAAAGAAAAAAAAAAAAAAGTGGACCGCATTTGTGGCAACCGAAAATATTAAAGAATTCCTCCACATTCGACCTCTTTTCCAGGAAAAGAGAGTTGTGCGAGAAAAAGTGCATTGTGGCACTTAACCGTCTTCTCTCTCCAGTCTCCACCTCCATATATCACCACTCTCTCCCCACCTCTAACTTCATATTTCTATAAACCATCTTCTCTTTCAAATTCTTTAGAAGCTCAGAGCAAGCAACATGCCTACTTCAATCCTATACTTCTCCCTCCTTTTCTTCTTCACCTCCATCTTCTCTACCGGTGGGCTCATTTTCTTTTTAAATTCCATCATTCTTTTTTGTTTTTCCTTATTTTGTGATTACTTTTAAATTAATTACATTCTCTCTCTCTCTCTCTCTCTCTCTCTCTCGTGTTGATATTGCAGACGGAACTCAACTGATCGTGGCGAACAACTGCAAGGAACAAATCTGGCCTGCCATTCTCGGCAACTCCGGCCACGAAACCCTAAACGACGGCGGGTTCCCCCTGGGCAGCGGCCAGCAGGTGGTGGTGGAGGCCCCTCAGTGGTGGTCGGGCAGGATGTGGGCCCGGCAGGGATGCTGCTTCGACGGATCGGGCAGGGGGCCCCCGTGCCAGACCGGGGACTGCAGCGGGCAGCTGCGGTGCATGGGCATGGGGGGGCTGCCGCCCGCCACTGTGGTGGAGATGACCCTGGGTACCCCCGCCAACCCCACGCACTACTACGACGTCAGCCTCGTCGACGGCTTCAACCTGCCTGTGTCCATGATCCCGCTCGGCGGCTCGGCGGGCTGCGGCGTGGCGGCGTGCGAGGCCGACGTGAACGCGTGCTGTCCGGAGGAGCTGGTGGTGAGGAGTGGCGGGCAAGTGGTGGGCTGCAAGAGCGCGTGCTTAGGGGTGGGCGGGGATAGGTACTGCTGCACGGGGCAGTTTGGGAGCTCGGCCACGTGCAAACTGACGTCGTATTCGAAGTTGTTTAAGGATATATGCCCCAGGGCTTATAGTTATGCTTACGATGAAGCTAGTGGGCTTAAAAATTGTAGGGCGAATAGGTACGTTATCACCTTTTGCCCTCCCAATTGATCAGGACAGAGATTTTTGCTTTATTTTTACTTCATTTGGAATTTATGATGATTGAGTTATTTGCTTGTATATCTGAGAGTTTGGTTGATTATTTTTAGTAATTTGGTCTTGTCTATATGTTATTTGACTTGGGTTATTGTTGGAAGTTATGTCTTTTCAAGGATGGTTCTACTTTTATGATGCATTTTGAGTTTCGGGATGTCTGGTTTTCTCGAGATTAATTAGTGTAATCTTTAGGTGGTTTCATTAATTTAGTGATTCTAGTGTTTGATAATCTAAGAGTTTCTTTTCAGTTGGATGTGTATGTATTTTGTGAATGGTCGAATAGGATTTCCTATCTTGCCCGGATTTCGATTTTAAACTTTAGAATGATTAGTGCAGGTGTGCTGGCACTAACTAATAAAGTAATGGATTCCAATTACATATGATTTAAATAATGAGTTATATTAGTGTGTATGATATATATTGAATTTTTATTTTAGATAGTGATATATTGAAATGAAACGTCCAAAAAATAATAAGATAGTCTTTTAAAATGAGATAGAGTGAGTATATATTTTGTGTCTAGATCTATTTCTGATAACGTGTTTCTAGTGGGGCGATAAATGCTCCAATCACTTTAAAAAATTTGAAAATGAATTAGATGTAGTTAATAAACATAATTCAAAATAACAAGAACAATTCCAGATGAGAATCATAACAAGAATATTATTAAATCTGAACTGGATATTTGTATTCGTCATCGCATATTTCCTCTTTTGAATTTGATTCATTGTGGGGCAGATGAACTTTCTTCAGCGTACCATATTCCCGGCCACTGGAATTTAATTGCAACGTTGTTATAGTTTAATGTAATTTGCAATATTTGTCAAAAAAAAAATAAACGGCTTCCTGTTTCTTTTCCACTTTCCAGGTTTAGATATAAAATTAAAAAATGCTTAATGGCAGGCATTGTTGTCTTGGCTTTTTCTTTCACTCATACAGCTCACAATGACAATGCTTCTTTCTTTCTTTCTTTCTTTCTTTCTTTTTTCTGTTTATTTTACTAATTGTAAAATATAAAAATTAAAGAAAGATGAACATTAATAGATGAGTCACTCAAGCATTTCATAACCAACTATAATCTACTTCAATTCGCTACAGCCGATAACAATTTGATCAAATTCAGCAACTCCACACCCACACATGAAACTGCACCTTGCTATACTGTTCCAACACTAATGTCTGGCGTTTTCACTGCCATCACAATGGACGTTCACAGCCATAGCCACCAATATACCAAGGTCAAATTTGGATACAAATAACTACAGTGTGTGTAAAGTCGAATTTCCATAGAGATCATAGTTTGAAAATCACGATGGTGCTCGAGGCAAAGGGCTATGGATGCAATGGTGCAGGGAAGCAGAGATGCAGTTAAGACCAAAGGAGCTGACCAAGAGTAATATTCTTCCTCCTTAGTGATTGGTTTTCTAGAGACAGACTGTAGCCATGACCAAGTGGAAAAGCAGTGGGATCTTAATTGATACTGGAGGGACAACACCTATATACTCTCGCCCTCACATCAACAAGGGAAGAATGCCATTACTATGTCATTTTACAGTAGTGATTGAGTTCTTGACTAATGTGGAGTGGAGGCAGGGGCACAGAGTAGTTGGCAGCATTTTCTCATTCAAAATCAGACAGGCAAATCCAAAAATCAACATCAGAAACATACAGACAACAGAATTACACGAGGGGTAGACGATAAAAGGAAAAAAAGAAATTATCAGTGTTCAGCTCAATTTATTTAAAATAAATCTAATAAACTATTACATGTTATATTAATAATATAACAGATTAATAATATCAATTTTGAAATTACTATGATCGGAGTAAGTTGAGATCTTAACCACCAATTTGAGGCTCCTTACTTTTGTTAAAATAAGCTTGACTGATAGCAATATCTTACTCTTAAGAGCACACAAACTCTATAGCAATATGTTATAAACTAAGATGTTTTGAGGAGCATATAAGCTCATCTAATCATGATATTCAAATGTACCAACTAGGAAGTCAATTCTTTGGGTTTCCTGCCCAAGGGAAGAGTAACCCATAGAATACTCATTTCATTCATAGCACAAAGAGATGAAACTCAAACAACTCTCTTTCTAAATAGAAGCACACTTACAACATCTCTCAGCACAGACATAGCCTTATATCCTTGACATTCATGTTAGTAGCTTTTCATCTTTATGCAGAGAAATAAAATAATGAACCTAAGAACTTCGACATATTGCTTTATATAGATATGATTGTACATGCATTCTGTTCCATACAAACAACCAAAACGAACTCGATCCATCTACTCGCTCCATAGAGGTAACTTTACACCTTAAATATACAAGTATATCATCTCATTAGTACTGAACTAAGGATTAAGACTAACAAGTCATAAGCTTATATCATCACAACATATTCAACAACATCAAAACACCAAAACTACTGAATAACAATTCAATTTCATCATGTGCCTCAAAATCACAACTCTCCACAACAGCGGACACAAGACTAAAAGCAACCCTACAAAAAATGCATGAATATATTGTATCGTATATCAATTTGTTTAAACTGCACATCGAAATTATTGCCCCTGTCTCGTAAATGCAAACCAAAGCAAGTTCTGCTTTCTAACAACATCAATTGAGCAGTCAAATGCAGTAAGATGGTCACATGAACTGACATTACCAGAGTGTAAAGAATATATTTCATCACCACCACCATACCTGAAATTGACCTCATCAGAAAGCATATTGCAGTGACGACCTTGAAGCCATACTAGCAACCTGAGCCTGCATTTGGACAGCTCTGACCTTGGAAGCTGTGGCACGATGAAAGAACTGCTCACGCGATAAAAACCTCACATTCCTCAAGTACTGATCAAACGGTATCGCCCCTTCTTGCACGGCCTTATCCAATGCATATATAGTATCCTCCACCGCCATATCCGAAGCTGTGCAATCTAACATCTGCTTAGACAATGCATCACACGGCTCAAAGGCCTCGTCTAAATCGACATTCTCAACCTTATTGCCCTCTAATTTCCCTTCGTTATCCCTCAACCATCCTTCAAGAACATCGGTGTTCATCAAAACCATCTGCAGCTGCTGCTCCAACGCTTCCTTCTCATCCTGCATTTCCTTCACCCCTTTCCTCAGCTCCTCCTCGCGCCGCCGCAGCACCGCCTGCGCGCTGAACATGCCTTCCATCTGCCCCTCGCTCCCCTTCCTCATCTCCCTAATATCACCATTCAAATCCCCCACGAGCTTGTTAATCGCGTTCTTCTTAAACACCTCCGCCGGATCCTCCATCCTGCCGCTCCCGTACGGCGGCGGCGGAGTAGCCGAGGGCGAGTATTCCCTCGGAGGTATCGCCGGCCGCGCCGCCGGGGACGAATTCATGCTGCCGTAGCCGGAATTCAAATTAGGATTAGGGTTAGGGTTCGGACTGAACGGCTTGCGCTGCGAATAAAGCGGCGGATCGCGGGCGAAGAAGTGGCCGAGATTCCTTGCCAATTCGACTAAATTGGAGGAGGGGAAGAGCCAGGAGTGGATGTAAGGGATGGAGACGACGCCGTTGGGGGAGACGAAGGGGTGGGCGCGCTTGATGATCATGTCGCGCGTGGGATTGACGAAGACGAGGGGCGCGTGACGGGGGTAGGACTCCATGAACCAGATGATGACGGGGATGTTGTAGGTGACGCCCTGGAAGGACATGGGGACGGTTCCGTCGGCCTGGAGGAGGTTGACGGCGCGGCCGTCGTTGTGGGTGAAGACGGCGGTCTTGGGCTGCAGGGAGGGGTAGGCCTCCACCAGCTGCATCAGGTGCTGCCGGATGTGCCACTTCATGTCCTCCGCGTAGGGCAGCGCCGCCGGGCCCCGCTGCGAGAGCACGCTGTTGAGGAACTGCTGCGTGTATTGCGCCATACGATATGATTATTGATCAGCAACGCGTGTTCGATTTTGAGGCGGATTTGTAGATGTCGTCTTTGGTAAACATGGAGGAATTTGCACGGAATGGATGAAGATGGAGGTGACTAAGGCATTACAAGAGGTTGAGACAACTTTTTCTAATACTATTTATTTTTTATTTTTTTAATAATTTCATTATTTTTAATTTTATATTTTAAATTTATTTTTTGTTAAAATAAATGAAATAAAATTATTAAAATTCAGAAATTATAGTATTAAAATTCAAAAATTATATTAAATCCTAATATTACATTATTAAAATTAGAAAATTTACAAATATTTAAATTCTAATTTTACATTATTGAAAGTTTGAAATTACATAATTTAAAAAATTATCACTCTTCGAGAGGACAAAAGCGGCTCTAAATGTTTTCAATCAAGTCCGCTAGTAGTTAGTTGTGAATTTCTCTATCACGGATTGTCTCACGGCGAGCTTGGAATACCTGAAATGCTTGAGGTGCACCTTAAGTTGGTGGTTCATTAGTCGTCGAGGAGACGGCGGTTTCTTCGTCCTTCCAATTAAGCGCTTCTCCACCTTCGTCCTCGATGATCATATTGTACAAAATAATGCATGTGTACATGATGTCAGCTAGGATGTCTTTGAACCAAGAACGGCTGGGATATTTGACGATGGCGAACCGTGCTTGAAGCACGCCGAAAGCTCGTTCGACATCCTTTTGCGCCGCCTCTTGAATCTGAGCGAAATGAACACGTTCTGGCCTAGTGGGACAAGAGACGCTCTTGGCCATCTCGAGTAGATGTCGTCGGCCATATAATACCACATGTCATATCGACGACCATTGACAGAAAATTCTATCACTGGCGCCCTTCCATTCGAGACGTCGCTGAAAATGTCGGAGTGGTTTAGGACGTTGATGTCGTTGTTGGAGCCGGCGACACCAAAGAAAGCATGTCATATCCAAAGTCGTTGGTCAGCCACTACTTC
>JAYDZE010074173.1:0-25130 GCA_034509125.1 Monilaria moniliformis | reverse complement strand
ATGTTTTCAAGCTATAGATACTTGTAGAAGTCAATTGTCGCGGTCAACAGACGTTAGTGCTACTTGAATTGTAATATTTTATTTATTTTATTATAAAAAACATATTTGAGTATTATATTTAAATTTTTTTTTTCGCCCTACTATTTTTTTGCCTGGATCCGCCACTGGCTGGAGCACAAGGGAGAGAAGGTTGGTCAAGTGGGCCTTACCTTCTGTCAAACATAAAATCTGGAAAATCCGCATAAGTCGTTCTTGGCTTGACCAAAACCCCATTCTACTTTGATATCCTCGTATTTTTGGAATAATAAAATAAATAAGGCTCCGAACTCTGTGCGAATTCATCGATAAGTTTTTGACAACAACGGATACATCTTATGTGCCCATTTTGTCACTCACCTTAACTTAGTCTATCACTACTTGCTATTCGTTTTATTAAATTATGTGGGCCTACTTCTAACTCAAAAGAAACTCAATTTGATTACTTATTGAAACGCACTCTCTCTCCATCACTGATTTGAAAACAAATTAATGTCCAATTTAACTACTTCCAACATTTTGATCTGCTATTAGTAGGGATGAGAAAAAATACTGCAATATTGAAATATCGAATTTATTTTATCGAAAAAATATTAAAAATATCGAATTTTTGGTATAATCGTAAATTTCCATACCGTATCGAATGACTACAGTACGGTAATAGTATGAATTTATATATACTGCGGTATACCGAAAATTCAGTGTATACCATAAAATACAATATATACCAAAAAAGTATAGTATATATGGTGTAGTATATATATATAGTATGATAATAAATATTTATAATATTATACAATTTTAGTATGAAACAGTATTTACCAAAAAATTCGGTACGATAACGGTAGTGGTATTTACTCATACAGCCATTTTCGGTACGATATACGATCAATTGTTCATTTAGCAATTTCGTGATCTTAGTCAATACTCCGATTAGATTCGAGACCGAGAGATGACCAAAACCCATTTTACTTTCATATTTGGTGTTTGATTCTACGCTTTCTTAATTTTATATGATTCTGTCTTATTTATGATTGCTAGCTAGGACACAAAAATGTCCGTCCATAGTGTTTACAATTTTGTTCAATCTATAAAATATAAATAGATTTTTCTCGAAAAGTCGAAGAAAAATGAATACGAACATAATAATTCAATACCCAAATCAGTATCCTACTAATAAAACGTAACTTTATGTCAAAGAAGATGTTAGGACATCTACAATGCTAAGCAGTAATTCATTAAACATTATATTCATATTAAATTGAATTACGAATAAATAAAAATGTCTAATTTTATTAAAATAACTTAAAATACATAATTGAAATAAAACAGTACATAATTGATATAAAAAATACATAATTTAAATAAAATCTTACTCTTCTAGGGAACCGAAGTGCATCCGAATTTCTTCAACTAGATCATGTTGGAGTCGACCATGTTGGTCTTTATAGCGTGTCGACTCACGACGAAATGCGTAAGTTCAGAAGTTCGAATGCACACATTGAGTTGAGGCCTCGTTTGCAGTAGAGGAGAGTTGTGTCTTCGTCATCCCAATTAGCAGCGTTGACTCGTTCGACCTCTACAATCATGGTGTGCATTATGATGCATGAATATATGACGTCGGTTAGCACGTCCCTATACCACATACGGCCAAGACCTTTTTTAATGATTGTGAACCGTGCTTGGAGCACGCCGAATGCATGTTCCAAGTCATTTCTCGCCGACTCCTGCTTCTGGACGGAACAGGCTCTTTTTGGGTCAGTTAGACACGAAAAGGTCTTGACGAAAGTCAACCAAATGGGATAGATGTCGTCCGCGAGATAGTAACCCATTTCATACTCACGTCCATTGGGAAATTCATCATTTTAATAAATCCTGATTTTCGGTTTTTTTTTTAAGTGCCATGTGGTGAATGGGGAAAGACGAATGAAGCGGAAGAAAATGGAATAAGACGCTCTGACAGAAATTTAGAACAGTAGAAAGGTCAAAAACATTAATTGTCTCCTTTTTTTTTTCGTGCCATGCATTGTCAGTCAATGCACTAGCAATCGACTTTTGATTCTGAAAAAAAGTAGACGTATTATTCATATATGCTATGAGTGATTCAAATTTTCTTTTTAATTTGAGATTTTATGTGATATTTCATAGATTTAATTTTCTATTTTCCTAAAATTTTAATGATTCCTAAGTTTATATTAATTCTCTCTTCTACATACAACTTAATATTTTTAATATATCATATTTTTAGTCGAATATCTATAATTTTCCTTACTTATACGAATGCACATTTTTTTTATTAATTATATAATTGCATAAATTATCTTAATTATATAAACAATATTAATGTTATATAAATTATTTTAAATTATTGCTCATATTAACAATAACTCAAAGTCATTACTAACTGCTAATGTAAACAATAACATAATAATTATGTCTCTTATAATTAATATTATTTGTGACTATTGTAATAGTATAAGGCACCAGAGACATATTATTTTGAAACAAAGTACAATTTATTATTTTTGAATTTGTTACTTCAAAAATTTATATAGTAATGTTCAATTTTCTAATCGAGAGGATAATCAATTATTGGAACAAATTATAAGTGTATTCGTGTAATTAGCCAATATTATTATACAAGAAACAGACGAAAATATGCATGTAGTAAAACAAAGTTTTATGGACTATTATTTATTATTAATAATTACCTTGTAATTGTCAAGTTTTATTTGATAGGAATAACTAATTATTATAAAATTCATATTTATAAAAGTGAACAAGTTCATGAAATTATTCAAATTCGGAACGTATAAACTAATCCGTACTTTTATTGACATACTTAACTAGAATTTTCTCCACTTGTAAGTATTTTGTTTATATGAGTATATATGTACAAAAATTTATCTACATGTCTACAAAAAAAAAATTCTCTAATTTTTAATTATTTATATTTAATTATTAATATTTTCTTTATAATATGTTCAATTTGATTGAGAAGAATACTCAATTAGTATAATGACTTATACTAATAAATTAAAATTGGCTTGTGTAATTTATCGGAATTTGGAACGACTACGAGTATATACATTTTAGACGTGTACGGAATGCCTACATGGAATTATCTCTATTTTTGTCATCTTTTGTTCTTTGACTATTTGATAAGTATAATAGTTATATTATGTCGCCAAGGAACAAACTAGCCTATCAATAATATTTCTGTTTCCCACTACCCACTATAGTATTTATTTAATATAGGGTAAGAAAGGATGTCGAACCCACGAGATATGATAATTTCATTAAATGCTTACTATACCTAAGAAGGGTTAGTGACGCCGCCACACCTAATGCCATTGAACTGGGGGAAAACAGACCTTCAATTTTACCTAAGCGTGGGAAACAATCTATGTAATGTACTGGATTAAACAAACTATCAGGGTTGAACTCCGAAGGTCATACTAGGCAACTCATTATTCAGAAATCAAACTGGCCAACTTGAAAATCTGAGATACGTGACTACAACTAATCCTATACTCAGAAAAATCGGGATTGAACATTTTCATTTCAAAACACTTCCTTAGAAATGACTAGGTCAACTGAAATTAAACATGAGCTTACAGATCTATCAACTAAATGGACTAAACTAAAATGAAGGCTCAACAAACTATGCTAGAAAAAAGGGGATTAGACTATTTTCTATTTTAAGAAACTAACATCTTTTGCAGACATTAAACTAAAGTATACAAGAATTTGTGGCTCTAAAACAGGAAAGAGAAAATAGGTTGCAGCAAGTGTTGACAAAATTCATCAATGCAGGCAAACTGACAATAAAAAAAACTACTGGTCTTTTCTAAACTAGGTCCCTAGATACATTCAACAAACTCTTAGCAACTAAGCAAGAATACCAAATCTCGGCAAGATTCAAAATCTTACTCAACCTCCTAACATAACAACTCGATTTATTGGGCTTAAAACAAACTAGATTAATACAACTTGGATCGGAAAGAAAAGACAAACCAATTGCCTGAAGCTAAGATTGCAGTTCAGAAAGTTTCACCAAAGATTTCCATTTACGATACAAGAGATCAACAAACAAAACAGAAATACAGATTCCAGTTTCCAGTTTCTTCGAAATAGAAAACAGAAATGGAACAAAGTTCAGCAAGTTTCAAAACAAACTCAACAACCAAATATCTAAGAAGATCCACAAGCTAATAGCATTCAAGCAAGCAATGGAATACTATTTTTCTACTAAAAAATCAAATCATGAAAAGTGAGTAGGAGGTCTTCTTCTTCTACCCTATCCCATTGTGGAAGAGATGATGTTTTTCCCCAAAATATTTTGCTCTTGGTGAAAGTGAAGTGACTAGAGTGGTGGAGAGTGAGTGAAAGTGCAGGTGAAAATATGTAAGTGTTAGATGTGCCTTCTCTCTCCTCATTTCTTCCATTTATATAGTAGCTTGGCCTTCTTATCCAGCTATGTTTCATGCTTTCTTGCTTGTATAGACATTTTTACCCATACTCGCAGCTAAGGGTGTTAGCTCACCGACTCTAGGAAAATGACAGTCTTGTCTTGTTGTGCAATCCCGGTTCAACCTTCAAACTGGACAGCTTGTTATCTCCTTGGGCAATTTGTAAGAAAAAACTGATTTCCTACTTCTTCTTGTCTTCTTTTATGTAGATTTCTAGGTCTCCTCTACTCTCTCACTCAAATCCCATCTTCTTCTCATTCCCTGCATATAATCACCATTAAGGGTAGATTTGTCTCTTGAAAGCTCAAACTTTACCCCTAATGTCTAGCAATAATTAATGATTATAGCTATTTATTATAAATGTTTGGTTTATTACAACATGTAATAAATTATTATAACTATTTATATTCATAAATTCAAACAGTTTCAAACAACCAGCAAGTATTAACATACAAATTCGATAGAAAATAAAAATTTAGCACATATATTTTAAGCAAACATTATCAATATTTACAGTGTACTATTTGAGTTTTATTGAGATAAATATTCAATTATTATAACAACTTATATTTTATATGTAGATATTTCATGAATTTAAACAGGTTTGAGTAACTACCATGTACATATTTGAGACGAAACATGGTAGTAAAATTATTTTGTAATCAGAACCAGAACACACACACACACACATATATATATAAATATATATAATAAATTTTAATTGGTTCGAATTAATTAATCATAGTCACATATATACGATTATAAAGAAAAGTTGAATCTCACAACAATTTTTTAGTAATCATCATCAACTGAAGAATTTATATAAAATGATTAGATATAATGTTAAAATATAATTAAATCTTTAATTCAATTTCGAACTTATAGTAATTCTATCGAGTTGAGAATCCATATAAAAATATTATATAACTATTATGTCTCCAATCAAAATAGCTTCTTATTTGATATGACCAAATAATAGTTAATTTTTGGTCTTGTTATGAATCATTATTTAATATGTATTTACAAAATAGATTGAAATCTGTCTATTGTAGTATTTTTCAGGCGTATTATAGTCTTTATTTTATTTTTATATATAACAATATTCTAAAAAAAATGTCTTTTCGAATACTAATATGAAGTAGGGAAGTGTCTATACGTTGATTAAGATTAATAAAATAGCGAAAAAGAATAAAGATAAAAGTGAAATTCTGTTAATACTCTATTGAATATCGGAAGAACACAAAAGAAGGGAAAATAAATCCTAGCTTTATTTTAATTCCGAGCATTGCGCAGGTGGTGTACTAGTTCATAAAAAGGGCAAGTTAATCATGAAATGAAATAATCAGTTCAAAAAAATTGATTCGATTCTATAAAATTTAATTAAAAGACATTATATATATTATACTCACAATTGATAAGGGAAGATGTTTCATTGAATACGTGGATTAACTCTAATTGGATTCTGATTCTCCATTGTGAAAGAGAATCTAGATTTCCAATTAATATATTTCACTACTCATATGGGACTTGTGGTCCAATTTGATAGTCGCCAATAAATAAATACTAAATATTATATCTTGTTCGTTTCTGTCATTTTATTGGTTAGACGTGTGACTATAATAATTCCTTAACTTGTTCATCACTCTCCACTCATGATGCAGCTTCTACGAAGGAACAACTTCACCTGCTACAATTGGATATCCAATATTGAAAATTTACATAATTTTACATCTTCCCGGAAGTTCCTGAAGCAATCAAAGATATTTATACATTGACTTAAATTTCTTTTGTGTAATTATGCATGGATGGATATATGCTTTAAGCCATCTAGTTAGATGAAAAAGTAGATTTGATGTATGGGCCCTCCAATTCCATTTATACAAGAAAATACCCACCTTATATTAGATTTTATATCATTTTTGCGTAATGGCATATTTGACTTTTTGGCCCTTACATTTTATATGAAATAGATCTGATATTATTTTATCATGTAGTCTGCGTTCCCTTGTACAATGAATGTATCAATAGTAATGTTAATTAACTGGCATATAAAATAAAATAAAGTACAAAACAAACTTCTAGAAAAAAGAAGAAAAAAAAACTAAAGAAATTATTATTTTTTTAAATTTTTATTGAATCCGATTAGCTCGATTTGTTAGCCCAAAATCCAACAATTTAGGGTTAGAGTTGAAAATTTCTAGCCCGAAAAAAATCACAATTCGCATGACTCATAACCAAATAATCCGACAATCCGATTGACAACCCTAGTATTGGGTAATCAATTTGCATTTCAATGAGACCACACGACAAGGGGTGTGGCATTCCTGGTGCAGATAAAATAGCGCGGATGCGACGCGAAAGATAATTTTGCGGTGGTGTGTTACAAAATTCAAAATTTAAATGGCTATCGAAATAATAAATCTTAATTTCGGAGCCATGTGTTATAGGATTAAATAGTCAATTCCTAATTATTTTTAGTTATTTTTTAAAATGATGGCTATAGAGAGTGAAATGAGAGTATGAATAATATTACCTTTATATTAACTTGTTCTTATGTATCACTTCCTTCGTCTCATCATTTATAATATATTTCTTTTGGGTTTTTATATTTAGGAGAGTTGCAAAATTATGTAAATAGTATGAGAAATGTATATTATTTAAAGCAGTATGAGTAACAAAAATATTTTAAAATATAAAAATTTCATATTAGATAAAAAGGAAATGCATGTCATGAATAATTGAACGGATGACGTGATATATTATCCAATCAAACACGCCTACAAATGTACTAGTGTGGGCGAACAGTTCAATATTGGACCAGAGGCCCAAGTTGTGTAATCAAATTATTCAGTTTTGATGTTAATAAAATTTAGATCATAAGAAATATTTATATTGCTTTTGCATTTTAATTGTGCATCTTTTTTTTTTCAAGACTTGTGTTCGTATCTTATATTTATATATATCTATATATATATTGTGTCAATTACTAATTTATTTTACTGAAAATGATAAAAAAAAAAAGATTATGTGTTTTAATGATAACTCATTACTTGATTAGTTTGAATCAAACACTGAAATCAGAATTATATTTTTTTGTGGTATTTTCCTAATGCATAATAAGAAGCTTTTTAATATTCATTTTGCTGGCAACCACATTGTACTTGCATATATTACTGATCTTGTAGAAATAAAAAAAAGATTCCAAATATAAATTTGATTTGCAATACCGCCATTTTTTCTTGAATTAAAATGATTTTCTAATTTAAAGTGAGCACGACATATTCAAAAAATTAATTAGAAACATCAACTCCTCGTATACAGTATTTTTGTATATAGACTATATATTATTTGTCGCATCATATCGCCGCCTACGTCACGTTAGCTTCATCATATTCCTACATCACTAACATAGTCGATTTTATATATGAAAAAAATAAAATAAGAACCGAATATAAAGAATTAGACGATGTTCAATTATCAACGGTGCAGCAGACCAATTTCTACTTACAATATGCACTAATTGGGCAGCCTCTTCAACGCTTTTAATCATACTTAATTTCGTCGTGTTTTCTTTAATTAAATCACTTTATGTTGATTAGAAATAGATAAAGAAATCGCACTGAGTCGAAAGTAGTCCAAAATGAAGTTTAACTAAATCTTTGATAGGAATTTGTGAGTTGGTCAGAATATGTTCAGTCTAATTATTTACAGAGGCCTCTTTATAAACTAAATAAAGATGTCATTTGTTGTCAATTCTAATTATTAGTCCTAACTTTGTTTTCATCAAATTAAACCCGCATCATCCTTCAGTCGCCCAAAATTGTATTTCAATAAAATGACTACTTTTTCTCTTTGAACTCTTATCGTTGCTTTCGAGATGAGACTAAAAAATTTGTATTGAAAACGAGGATAAAATAAAAATTGACATTATTCATTTTATACTATAATTTTGAAAGAGGATATTTATTAGCTAAGGGATAAGTTTATGTTTAAATAGAAGCATCTTAATAACTGTAAAAATTTGTTGGAAATAAATGAAATTTTTTTGGCCTGTCATATGATTAAGGTCTTTGGCCTTTCAGCAGCCAAGGTTTTTGATTTTTCAGTTGTCGTAATCGCCAACGTCTTTATGAGGGCCTTGATGGCAGTGTCTTTACACGTTTCCCTTTAGACATATAAATAGGCGTGTTCTTTGAGAGATGAGAACACACAACTCACAACATTTTCATGTTTTCCACACTTAGCAACATTCTTTAGTAGCATTGTCTGCTCAATTCTCGGAACTCAGTTAAGTTCGTCGGTGCCTAGCAGGTCTGAGGTACTTCTATACACTAGGAGGAAGTGGTTTTATCTTTTGAAAATAAATAAAAGACCTTTAGTCTTTCATATGGTCAAGGCTTTTGGCCTTTCAGCTGTCGTAATCACCAACGTCTTTATGAGGGTGTTGATGGTGGTGCCTTTACATGTTCCCCTTAAGGCCTATAAGTAGGCGTGTTCTTTGAGAGATGAGTACACACACAACATTATTACGTTTTCCACACTTAGCAACATTCTTTAGAAGCATTGACTGCTCAGTTCTCAGAACTCCGTCAAGTTCGTCGATGCCTAGCGGGTCTGAGGTGCTTCTACACGCTAGGAGGAAGTCATTTTATCTTTAGTGACAATACGCCAATCCGAGAGTACCAGTCAGGGCGTAATTCGTCTTGCAGAAGAGGGCTTTCCTCGACTCAACATATAGTTTGGTTTGTTTTATTATATTCATTGTAATTTCCATTCTATTCATTTTGTTTCTTTCTTTCCGTTGTAATAATAAGAGTACCGTTTGTTTAACGGCTTTGATTTTTTTTTCTAAATTTCTAACAAAATTAACGTACTTCTATCAAGACTTCAAAATGCTCATAAATGTTATGATTTGATCTTGTATATGATTATCTCTGTTTGTAATATATATGAATCAAGTTATATTCTTTTTAATAATACTAGTTAAACAGTAAATGATGTGATGAGTAAAATTATATGAAATTAAATAATATAATTTTATTTTTTAATAAACATAAATAAGAATATTATGGACATATCAAAAGTAATAAGAAAAAGAATGAACTACAAAAAAGTAACTATATTAATGGGGTCACATCTTTGCAGTACTCTTACTAAAATATTGACATTCGCGGTAACTATACTAAGACGTAATATCGTTTAAGGTATTTTTTCACTTTTGGCTTTTTTCGTCTAGAATGCCCACAACCCATGTGAGGGCATTTCAGTCATTTTCTATCTTTCTCTGCTCTTTCTTTTCAACCTGACACCCTCTCTCCTCTCTCTTAGTTCTTCATCTTTCCCACATCCTCTACCTGTCAACTTGTTTCTTCGGTTTCATTAAGGGCTCAAATACGATTAGTGTGAGATTATTTCATGTATCTTATAGGCTGAGCCGCTGAGCATAAATACACCCATCTAAAACTCTAGTTTGTGATCTAATCTATTGATTTCATTTTGATTCTCATACAAATGTACAGATCGTTGAGCTTGATGATGGTAGGTATCTGTCCACGGTAGACAGAGAAAATCAATCTTGTTCAACCTCACACGACAAAGGACCTTTTCAGGTAGCTCGTTTGGCTTATGTGCTTGTTTGTTGAACACGAGACAATGTCCCCAATTTTTCTTTAAAAGATAGTTTTGAATTTACGAATAGGGTATAAAAAATGGTGATTTTTCTTACAATTAGCCTTAGAAATAATTTTTCCTTCAACAACTGCTAGACTCCGATCACCAAATTATTCTCACTTTCAAATAATAATTAAGACCAATAATTTGATATAGATTCAAACTTCACAATTCGCAATCATTCCATTTCTAGCTCCAATATTTTAATTTCTCAATACAAGCGCTCTATAAAAGGGATCATTTCAAATTTACATCCATGCTACATAGTGTCCCCAAATTCTAAAGGTATAGCATTGAAATTCAAAAAATTTATACTAATTTCTATTTGATAAAATTCTCTTCAAAATCTCAATTCTGACTTAATAAAAATCAAATCTTGATAGGTCACCTAAAGTGGAGATAGGAAGCCAGGCGAATTGAACAACCTAGAAGGGGTCAGCCCTGGCAGAACCATGAATAGTGGGCTCAAGCTCTCCAGCTGCAACTGCGGCGGCCCTTAGTATATGTACCTTTTTTTATAGTTATTTTAAGGAATAAAATAAAAATAAGCCATTAGGCTGTGGTTATTTATAAAACCCCGTCAAACATCATCATGCTGACGCAAGCATTATCTTATTGGCATTTACCATATTTCATAAATTAAATAGTGAGTTGCGTTATGATAAAGTTGCACTGATTTATTTTTGTATATATGATATGATAATGGTCGAAGGGAAAAAGTTTTGCATTAATTGAATATTTTAGAATCTTATAATTACAATTGGCTGAAAATGATGATATTATGACATGTCTACAATGTTAAAAAAAAATAAAAAAAATGGTGATGTCAATATCATGACATACAACACCTCCTACTCACCTTACTGGAAATGAAATTTGTGGGATTGGATTCAATGAAGATCGTAGGCACCGCCGCCAAGTTTTGGCTCTGACAACGGCATTGATCGACAACGCTGTCCACTTGTCACTTCCTCAGTCGTCGTCATCCTCATCATTGCCATTGCGGACGTCCATTTATAGTAAAATGAGACATTTTATCGCGGACGGAGGGAGTATATCTTTGTTTCATGAAAGAAAATTCACAGTTATATGTTATCGTCTCTTAGAATACGTGACAATTTATTGAATAAGCGACGTTTTTAATTGAAAAGAGTATGTGATCAAAATTGAGAGTTTTGATGAGCCTAACTTGAGGTGAAGCGAGCCAGATCATCTATTCCAACATATATTATGAAATTATTGTATCTAAACATGATAAACATACATAAGTGAACTTGTTAAAATTTACCAAATTTTGATCATACAAAATTAGTCAAAAACGATTACTTTTTATAATTGATAAGATACACGATTAAATATTTTTATTTTTATTACTAAAAAATCTCCAATCTCATCTTTTCGATGGAATGTGAATCAATCAAAACGAGCTCAAATAATATAAATTATCAAGGGCTTGGGATATCCAAAAATTCCAATCCGTCTTAATAAATAATGAATTAACACTTATACAATTTTTGTCTATCTAAATTAGTTAATCCTCCAAAGTAAACGTTTAAAGTGTTTCTTTTTTCATAACAACCACAAATGAAAACCAATATGTTTTCTCAAAATTTGTATCAATATGAACTTAATTAACGCCTTTAGTTAATGTTAAGACTGTTAAGTCTGTTGTTACATGCATGTAAGTTTCATCCCTACTTGGAATGTACATAGTGCAGCTTGGGATGAACTTAGTTGAACATGACACTGTTCTTATAATTAGTCATGAACGTTGTCACGCATTTTCATCATGACTTCATTAGCACTAATCTCTAGTTGATCCATAGTTAACTTTTTAATAACTTAATATAGATTATTATAGTATGAAGATATAGATATATGACAAAGTGATGACGACTTGAAAAGTCTTGGTTCATTTCAACATGTGTGAGGTGCATAATAATATATAGGTCAGCTGAATATATAACACCCCTATAGTATTTTATATAATATTTTCGTTTTGGACAAGAGAATCGTATTCGTAGGTGAAGCTAGATATATATTAATATGATGTAATAGGCATGACGTGAATCAATTCGTCACAAGGTTTTTGGAAGTGTACGTACCTTTTATATATATTTTTGGACTTACTGCAAATTATTTTAAAAAAAATTGAAGCAAGAAAGATATTGATTGGCGTGAACTAAGTAAAATGCAGTAAAGATTTTTCATAATAAAAAAGTAGTTGGAAACATATATGAGTTCCTGTTAATCCATATTGATGTGTGGCAAAGCGAAACTTATATATATAGGACGAGTTTTAATTCTTCAGCAATAAAAATATAATAATAAAAGTATATCTTATTCTTGAACTGCTGAATCAATTCAATAGTATCAGCGCGGATTTTGAATTTTGCAAATCATCTTTTTATTAATACAATTTTTTTTGAGTTAGATATAATAAATAATAATAATGATAATGATAAGTGATCTTTTTTTTTTGGGTGGGGGGGGGGGGTCAGGTTTCATATTGACTGATGAGAATGAAGAAAATTTTCCAACTCAAACTTCTTTAGAGAAAGAAAACTTTATATTGAAATTCCCTTTGTACGGCCAATTCCTATATAGATAGATAGATATATACACAAAACCACATTTAGAAACAAAAGACAACATGTGCCGAGAGACAATTGAAGATATCACGTACATTAATTCTTCTATAATTGAATGAAAAAAGGGAAGGGGGAGGGGTTGGGGGGTGGGGCACGCTCTATGCTCTACTGCATGATGACTTAGACCAACAAGTCAACTAACTAGAAAATTTCACCATTAACTAACTATCAGTCTATCACTATTTTCTACTCATCCACGTAACATTCAAACTCAAAAGCAGATTCCCCCAATCACAAAATCACAGGAACAAAAAACTAATAAATATGATAATTATTTACTGGTATTTTTTTCTCCAAATTCAAGAAGATCCTCCAGCAACTTGTCATCCAAGTACTCGAATTCGAACACTTGTTTCCCCTGCTCCGCTTCATTTCTCGATGTGGACGAAGACGCCGCCGTGGTGGATAACGAAAAAGATGACGACCATGACGACGACGAGGACTGGGAAGAGAATGCAGGGTACTCGTGAGGGAAATTGAGGACAGCTAGGTGTCCTCTCATCGTATGCGCAGCCCGATCATATGCTCGGGCCGCCTCCTCCGCGGTGCCAAACGTCCCCAGCCAAACCCGGGCGCCATGCCGGTTGGAGTCACGAATCTCCGCCGCATACCTCCCCCACGGCCGCCGCCTCACGCCCCGGAACTTCGCCTCTCCGGCGCCGTCGCTGCCTCCCCTGCCACGCTCTTTGGGATTTTCATCCATCTCTATGTATGCTCTCAAATTATAGCAACCACAACTATATGTACTGTAAATATATATAATCAAGATGCAAAACTAGAACAAAGGAATGCAAAGAAGGTCAAAAGTCTTGTGGTCCAGACAAAAATGGGATTGCTTCGTCACTGCAAGAATAAATCTTCTGAAATATGTATATTCAGTTTATTGAATCATGTGGTATCTTTATATATTGACGGGTGGCTTTCTCTTCATTATTAATGATTTGTGGTTATTAATTAAAATAGGCAATCTTCAGAAAATATATATGTGATTATTTAAATATTTAGTCTTAAAAATGATGTGCGGTGTGTGGGAAGTGGGATTTTCTTTTAAAGAGGCAGAGAGTTGGTTTGAAAAAGTGCAAGAATTTTTCTGCAAAATGGCTTCATGCCGTGACGTCACTTCCTTAACAAATAATGACACGGAGAGAAATGATGTTGCATGTATGTCACGGCATATATGATACGGAATGTAGCCGAACTGAAGAAGTAGGACCTTAATCCTGGCCCAACCCTTACCTTGCTTTACAAATCTAAGTCAAAATAATCCCAAACCAAATGACAAGTTATTAAGAATTACTCATTTTTTTTACAGGATATTCAAGAGACAGTAATGTGCATTTTAAATTTGGTATTATAAGATCCTCAAGATTCAAATTGAGTTGTGAATTGGGTGACAACCTAGTTTAAAACATCTCATGGTTTGTAATTAACCAACACTCATGTTGGAGAAGAACAACAATTAGATTGACACCTCATATTAAAATGTATTTCTGTATGAGTATTCTACGAGAACAAAAGTGTGGAATTTCAACAGTCCTAAAAACCGTAAAAACTAAGTGAGAAATCACAAATCCACTAGTTTGAGAGTTTTTAAGCAATTAAAAATTGTCAGTATAATGCATAACCAAGAATAAATACAGAATATATGGTAGCTTGGTGCTTCGCACCGCCGCCATACCCTAATAATCACATATACATAGAGAACTGCAAAACCTCATTATAGTGGAGGGTTATGAAATAACCTTATAAGGTTCTTAAGATTCGAAGAATCTTCGAATTCAGCTCCTAACTTTGAAGAACCGAATTTCTAAGCCTCAAAAAGGCTATGTATAGTAAAATCTCATAGTAGCGGGATGGTTATGAAATAACCTTATAAGGTCCTTAAGTTTCGAAGAATCTTCGAATTCATTTCCTAACTTGGAAGAACCGAACTCCTAAACTGCAAAGAGATCGTGTATAGTAGATTCTAATGTAGTGGGAGGGTTGTCAAACACCGTAAGGGTTCTTGAGCTTAGAATAATCTTAAAATTCAGTTTCTAGCTTGGAAGAACTGAATCCTTAAACTACAAAGAAGCTATGCAATATAAGGATAATTGTTGTTCAAAAGAACCGATGATATCCTAACTGCAATCAATGTTAAACAAGAAAAATTTACGGTCTTATACTCATACCCAATGTTGTTTGACTAGTGAGAGTAAATGAGCTACAAGAGTAAAAGAGGATGTAACGAGAAGACTGTTGTCTTCAGGACAAGACAAGTAGCGAAATAGTACATCAGTAATGATGAGATCATTTTTCGCCTATGTTTGTGCTTCAGTTGGTCTGTATCTTCTAGTTGATAGCATTTATATAATTTAGGAAGTTTTGCAAATGGACGTCAAGACAGTTTTTCCTTAAGGAAAAGTCTTGAGGATACAATTTACATATAACTATCTAAAGAATTTGCAGTTAAAGTAAAATGACAAATAATCTAAAGCTTAAAGAAATTCATTAATGGAGTTTAGGAAGCTTCATGATCATAAAACATTTGTTTTTCATCATGTAATCAAATTCTATGAATTTGAATAGCGCCACTGACGAAAGTTGTGAAATGTGATAAGAAATTAAGGGTATTCTTGGTGTCATACATAGATGAGTCATACATAGATGACATCCTATTGTTTGGTAACGATAAGAATATGTAATTAGACGTAAGAGTATGGTTATCCAAAATAATTGAGATCAAGGATTAGGGATATGTATAGCTACATTCTTAGGGTAATATTAAGAAGGAATGGTTGTGCTTCTCTCTGAAATCTTACATTGTCATTGTGGTTAAGGTTTTTAGTATTCTAGATTGTATGAAATAGTCTTTAACTTTCGAGATGGAATCACCATATCTAAGTTATGCGTCTTACAACACAAAATTAGATAGAGTAAGTGAGAAAGTTTCCATTTGCTTGTACACATGGAATCTCATGAATACTACAATCTGCACAATACCTGGTATTTACTTTGTTTTTCGTAACCAAAAAATCCTGATATTTTAGGCAATGATAATTAATGTCTAGCGGTGCTAGGATTGTTATTGCTTTCAATCGTGTCCTAGAGGACCGTGTTGATAATATCCCCAAGAGGTGTTTGAAAAAAAGAATTTTATTATACGAAACCCGACCGGTTGATATTTATCACAGTATAATAAATAATGTTCTTATATTAGACTATTCTTGGTAAAAGATATTAATTAATTAAAGTCACCAGCATGCTTAAATTAATTAATGGATATTAGAATCTTAAACACGGAAAATAAATTAATTATAGGAGCCCAAATTATTCGTAATTTGGATTTGGTCAGGTAAGTCAATATTAATTTCTATAGTGGTCCAAATTAATATTCTATTAAACTTAAATTAATTGGGGCTTAATTTAATTAGTAAAAGCCCAATAGAGAGGCACAATCCAAATTTAATTGGATCCCTAATCTAGTCCAAACATATTCTATAAATAGAAAAGAATGTGGAGAAATAAAACCCATTGTGATACATGTAAAATAGAGAACACACCGTTCTCTATATTTCTCTGTTTTATTTCTTCTTCTATTTTAGTCATATAGGTTTGATAGCTATTGCCCACATCAATATTCAAATCTAGAATTGGGAATAGGTTACAAGATCTAATGTAGATATTCAAGTTCTACACGTATAGAAGACGCAAGCAATCGACTGATCTTTGGAGATCAATTATCAGCAAGTAATCCAGATCCGTAGTGTGCATGATCTAAGATTCATTTTCTAAATTGCATGCTTTTATTTGCATTCTAGATAGCATAATTAAAATAAAATTTATTTAATTTAATTTTTCTATATTATCCTGAAAAGATCTTGGAGAGGGAATTCCTTCATTGGAATTAAATTCCCATCACAATGAAAGTGTCACTTATCATGAATGAAAGTGTCCTATACATATAAGAATAGTACTCCTTCCGTTCCATTAATAACGTCTCAAAAGTCTCTACAACGGAGATTAAGAAATGCAATTGTATGGCTATAAATTAAATTAGCCGCACTTGAAACATAAGGTTTAGACATTTTTTAGTTTGCGACATAAAAAATTTGACAACCCAAAGTTGACTTTGGGATTATTAGTAGAACAAAGGAAATATTATTTACTAAGAAAAAAGTTTCATTTACATATGCAGATAATGTCATTTACATATAGAAATGGTATTATTTAGTAAAACAAAATGTGTCATTTACATATATTAAAAGTGTTATCTACATATAAAAATAGTATAATTTATATTGAATAACATTTCCTTATAAGAAACTATCATTTGTTGTTAAGAAAAATATAATTTATAATCATATTTTATTTACATGATTTCCTTTGTTATTAACAAAAATATTATTTGTTGTTGATAAAAGTGTCATTTACGAAAAATAATAAAATAGGGGAGGATAACTCAAAAAAAATTATAACCAAATAAACTTTGTGCATTTAAATAATGCAGTATCTAAGACAGAAACTTTATGGGATCAGGTGTTGTTAAAAAATGGAATGTTCAGTTTTGAGTTGTTGATTCTCTTCCCCTGCTCTCCTAAAATTTTCTGATTTATTATGTGAAGTAGAAAATATGAAATTCTATAGACTATTCACCTTATCCGCCAGCACAAAGACCCCACGCTGGTAATATATGTTCTGCTTTTGTTTTGTGATTATGACAAAATTATATGTCATTTTTAAAAATTCGATGAACTATTTTCATAAATAGTTGTGATTTACATATTTTGCAATTTTATCCTTTTCCAATGTCAGGCTTGAGCTACTTTTACTTAATTTGTTATGTTTTTTTTTCTTCTTTCCCACCCCCTCTCTTTTATAATCCTGATTCTCCTACAAGCTGTTACATCTTATCTGCTAGCGAAATTTGGTACTGTTGATGTTTCATTTTACTTCATTTTTTGTTACTCCAATTTTTGCCTTTCTGAAACATTACATCCCTCAGTCTTGTAGTCAATAAAATATAGAATACTAAGGTCTTATGTTAAATCTATCATGAAATATGCATTTTAAGGTCCTTTTTTCTTGTCCGAGGTGTTCAGTGCTGATGGAATGTTCTTTGGAGCACTTGCAAAATGCCCCATATGTTCTGGATGGCTCCATTATTCCTCCAGAATGTATAGACTATTTGTCAGAGTGGACCAAGTGCTCCTATGTTTCACATGAATCTCAATGTATTCAGGGGAAGTGGAAGATATGTGAAGAAACAAGCAATGAATATATCTTTAAGGAAATGATAAAGAAACTCACTCACTTCATATTTTTAGCTTTAAGATTGGTTGCCTGATGAGTCAATATTTGCAGTGGTAAGTCACAAAAAGTGAAAAAACCAGAACTAGTGCTTCGTTCAAAAAGTGAAAAAACCAGAACTAGTGCTTCCTTCAAAGTCCCCTTGTGGACCATCAGGCAGTCAATCTGCTAGTGGGCTTAGTCCATCCTCCAAGGTTGAAAATTTTGGAGATTTGAAGGTTGCTATTACCGGAGTACCTGATAAATCAATGGTATGCTCTTAAACTTAGTTTCTATATAGTGTTGCCATCTTATATATAAAACCCTTCATTACTCGCCCTTTTTTTGGTGTAAGAGCTAACTGTATATTTTCTCTTTTTCAGGAGGAGTGGAAGTAAAAAATTGAAAGATCGAGTGGACAAGTTCATATAAAGATTAAGAAAGGTTCATTGTTAATGTGCTAAAATTGATCTATCATGTATCTTTTGTATTTGTGAAATTTTTTGTTACATGCTCTCATTCAATTATTTATAACAGAAACCAATTGCCTAGTTGTCTCTGGTATGTTGGATAACACTGCTGCTGTGGTAAAAAAGGCAAGGTAATCGCTAAGTATTAAGATATTTTACTTTGGCTCCACCTTAATTTCCTATCAGAATGCCGGTAAATCCCTAAAGTGCGAGGCATTTTGCATTAGTACCTTGCTTTTGTCTTTTGACTTACCGGGATCAACAATTTCATCTGGACAGGAGGATGAAGTTGCCGATTGTGAGGGAAGATTATCTAGTTGACTGCATCAAAAGACAGAAGAAACTTCCTTTTGACTCGTACCTAGTCGAAGCAATTGAGAAGACTCATAGCATGGATACTGTGAAGGTCAAAGGGCAAAATGCTGCATATGCAATCTGGCTCACAGGATTCTGGGCACATTTTTGAGGACGGGAACAATATCTACAATACAACATTGAATATATCTGACTTATCAACTGGTATTAATAGGTATATCATTCTTATTTCTGAATCTTCTTTGAAGTAATGGAATCAGCAGTTTAATTTTGACAGAAAGTATATCATTTTAAACTTCATTGATACTGGACATCTCGTTTGACTATTTATATTGTTTTCAAATAATTTGTACCCTGTTCGACAGATTTCTTCCTTTTCTCTATGAAAGTGAAATTAGAAGGCATTCCAAAAAACAAATATAAATCCCAAAAAAGTATTTTGCCACCCCCTTTGTAAATATAATTGCATATGCTCTGAGATGTGAGCAGAAGACAATCGATTTTTATTTTTATTTTTTTTATAGTCTCAGTTATTTGGTAAATAATAGCACATGCATCTGTTGCCCTATATGATGTTTGTATGATTATTTTGCCAATTGCAAACACTGGATAATGAGTGTGTGCCTAGATATTGTTGCTTTCAATTGTTGAATGCACACACCTGTACTGTTATGGCCTGTGCCTGTGTAAAATATGGTTTTTTGGTGCTTTGCTTAAACAAATCATCACATAACCTGAACTCCAACATTGACTACTGTTAGAGAATGAAAGCGAAGGAAGAAATTGTGATTGAGTTTGCAAGAATATTTCTGGACTGGAAAGGTAGACCTTGTATAACAGGTACTCTCCCCTTCACAAGTGAAGGCCTCGGCCAACTAGAGCCTTGCAATTTGATTCTCCCCAAAAAGTTCCCCCTCGCCTAATCATCAAGCAGCTTATATAGCACCCTAAAGTAAATGCAATAATAAAGATAATCAATGACACACAAGCCATTATTTCCACTACTCAAGTAACTCACATGTAACAGCAAGCCTCTATTTCCACCACTCAAATAAATGATATGTAACAGCTGTACCACTATCCAGCAATTAAGGAAGACACTCCTGCGCATCAGGGAGCATAACCATCCCGTAATCCACCACCCTTCGACTTCCCCTCTGATACACGAACCATGGGCGAGCTTGATGCGTAGCTCGTTGCATACAACTACCATGCGAGTTGGTGATCTGTAGGTTACTTTTCAATCACATTTTTGTTTTTGCAATAGATATTTCTTTCTATCATGTTTGTCGTCTGTCTGCTGTTGCTAATATCTGGCTTGGTTATTTTCTTTTGGTTTTTCCTTTAATCTTTATGTTTGTCTGATATAATATTTGTACTCCTCCATGTGAAGTACCACATTCTTTAAGTCATTCAATATGACAAAAGCTCAGACCGTTTCGTGTTCCGGAAATGGGGCAGAGTTGGAACGAGAAAATGGGGGAAACAAGATGGAAAAAATGCATAAATCTGACGCAATTCAAGAATTCAAACGGTTATTTCCAGAGAAGACTGGGAATAATGGGAGTCATGGGAGAGTACAAAAGATTTTCAAAAGCAACCTGGCAAATTCTATCCGTTAGATATTGTACACTAATCTTTTTCCCTTCATTAGAAATTCTTATGCAGTGGGTTGAATGAGCAATTTTATCAAAATTTTGTATATCTATGTTTGTAGGATTATGGAGTAAAAGATTTATCTAAGAAGAAACAGCTTGATTTCACAAGCAGCAAACTTGCTCCTCAGTTGGTGGAATTGATGAAGATGCAATTTAATGTGGAGACATACAGGTTTTGCAATTTGCTTGTGATGACAATATTATGTTTTATGATCTACAATATAACTGAAAGACAGATTCATGTAGGGCAGCTATGATGGAATTTGAGATCAATTTGTCTGAGATGCCTCTGGGGGGAAACTAAGTAAAAGCAACATCCAAAAAGGTGCATCCGTCAAGCTTTATTATACGTTACACTATAATACCTCCTGTGAATTTTATGTTGGTCAATTGTGTTCACTCTACATTCAGCTAGAAACCAAGTATTAATTAGTTAAATCTATATGATTATTATTTATTTTCCAGGTTTTGAAGCGTTAACAGAGATCCAAAATTTGTTAAAGAACACTGATTATGATCCTACTGTGAAAGAGAGCCTTATAGTTGATGGTAGCAACAATTTTTTCACCGTTATTCCTTCTACCAGCCACATGTTATTAAGGATGAGGATGACTTTAAACTAAAGGTACATGGTGATGCTCCTAAGTCTGTTTTGTCTTTGGCTGTTTTCTGTTTTGTGTCTCATTGAAACTCATGCTAATGTTTTCTTCGTTTCTTGAATCTATTTCTTGAATCAATATGCAGCTGTAAAAATGTCTTGTGCATCTTGTCTGCAAATTAACTTTCTTTTCTGTGATATGAGCTGGTGATGACTAAGGTTGTCACTGGGAATATCTGAAGCATTTACATATTAAAAAACTTATTTGTTTGGACCCTTGTTTGGGGCATAATTATTATTTAGAAAGAACCAAGCTATATGACACTGAAGCCCTAGAATAAAATTTGGATGGCAAGATGATTGCTTAGATATTGATATCAGTAATAGTTTGGAGAAGTTGCATAGATTATGTTTAACCAGCAAAAATTATTTGCAAATTTGTTGCTTGGAAAATGACGCGTGTACGGCTTCACTTGATTGTAACCGTGGTACATCAACAACTTTAATTTATAGAAGTGATCTTTATTTTATCACACCCCGTGTAACGTTTATTTCTAGCTTAAACCAAATGCAGCTTACTTTCACTACTTTATAATGATGACTAGCAGAACAAGCTATACAATGATTCCATTAGGCTCTCCCTTATCCTGTAGTGTCTGTTAAATCCTTTTCTTCCATTCTCCTTTGACACTGACCAACTATTATCACCTTTACCATAGGTCCAATTTATTCACTTAAAATACAGTTATATATGCATATATCACCTTTTAAGCGTGTTTTCTGCTTGAAGGAAAAACTATGTGTCTATGTGTATTGTAAGTAAATGGGCTTGAATTTTGTGGAGTGTTACTTTCTTGTATACGAACCTTTTAAATGAGTGGCGGAATTTTGATTGAAATAATGAAGTCATCTGACTTATAAACCACTTAACACATTGACAACTTCATTGTTTATTTGGTTTATGGCCATATATTCTTCCAATTTACAAAAATCATATATACATATATATGTATGTATATATATATATATATATATATTTCTTTTTGGCATTTCAGTAGCATTTTACTCTCTTTCTTCAGGTGAAAATGTTGGAAGCACCCCAGGATATTGAAATAGCTTCAAAACTGGTTGGTTTTGATGCTGATACCAATGAATCTATTGATGCGAAGTATGAGAAACTACGCTGCCATTTTTCTCCACTTTCTCATGACAGTGAAGAGTTCCGACTGATTGAGAAGTATATACAGTGGGTTCTTTTCCCTATCCCCCCTCCTGCATATCTTGGGATGCACTATTTGCATTCTTTAATCTGTCTGTATCACTCCATTTTTTGGTTTCCCTCTCCATTAAAAGGAATTGTATCTACATGGATGAATAGTGAATTCTGATTTTACCTCAATCCTCTGTTGACAACTGGACGTTTCAGGCCATCGGACGTTCAAGGTAGTTAAGGTGGTTGGCAGTTAGGGTGGTGGTTAGTTAGGAAGAAACGTAAAGGTGAGAAGAAGCGTTTTAATAAGTGAAAGTGCGCGTATGCGTACTTTCGCTCGACCAACAGAATAAAGCCATGTCGCTCTACCAGCTCAACAAGCAAGTTGTTACATCAGGTTGTTAGGCGGTTGATAACAGAAGCATCAAGGTCACGCGGAGGGAATGGGCTGAGCTCGGGAAGAAGAATCTAGATCTATTACCGGTATATAGACTGTAATGGTAAATGTAGTGTGGGTTATGTAATCTTGAGTTGTGTATTGTGGACACTTTGAGTTCCGGCGATCTCAAGTGTAGAGGTGTGCGTTGTATTTTTCTGATTCACGTTCATTCCATTAATGCAATTCCGGGCAGATGATATCATCCTCAGGAACAGGCACTTGAACTGGAGGAAGTATTTTCTCTTGAAAGACAAGGAGAAATGGACAAGTATGCTCCTTATCGATCAAAACTAAAAAACAAATGCTTCTCTGGCATGGTGGGTTTTCAATCTATGCATAATTTTAACTCAGCTACTGAGGATATGCTTATGAAGTGGATATATAATATTCTGTTTCTTACAGAATCACGATTTACCAACTTTGTTGGTATTCTTAGCAAGGATTACGACTTGCGCCTCCAGAAGCCCCAGCCACGGGCTATATGGTTCTCTTATGACACTCTTATCGTTTTAGTTTAAAGATTTAATCAGTAAGCTTCATCTACTTACTTTGAAAATGTTTAATTATGTGCAGTTTGGGAAGGGGGTTTACTTTGCAGACCTGGTCAGTATAAGTGCTCAATACTGTTTCACCGACAAGAAAAATCCCGTGGGACTGATGCTTCTCAGTGAAGTTGCCTTGGGAGACGTTTATGAGCTAACAAAGTCACAGGTAACTTGAAGTTAATATTTTCCTCAATGCTATTATTAAATTTGTGTGTCCTTGGATTGACCTGAATATTTCACTTGAAGTTATCACACTGATGATGCTAAGTACTTTTAATGCATTTGTTGGTTGCTTGGTCATCGTTAATATTAATATATATTATCATTTATCGTCTATTGTTATGATTATAATTAATTGTAAGTTGCATACCGAAAACAATATACTCCAACATAGATAAAAGAAAACTTGACTCAATTCCACGTACACTAAACTAAGCTTCATCAAACACTATAATCGTGAAAGTGCTCAAACAATTCATTATACACTAATCAATCCCAATCATTAGTGCCTTACCAAGAGTCGTTTGAGATAAAATAAATACTAATTGTATATAGAAAAATAATTTCTTAGAAAGAAACAAAAGATTAGCGGCAGTTCCAAGATGCAGCGTTCGGCGGAAAACAAATAGAAACAATTTAAATTATTATTTTTTATTTATTTATTACAACCATTATGAGACGAAGTCATCCATCATCAAGAATCTTACACTAAGCTGCAAAAATTTAATAGAAATGTTTAAATTATGGTTTCCTTTTCAATGACGCAAAAGAAAAGAAAAAGAGTGCCTTTCGCCTTTTATAGTCCTTAGTCAGTCAAAGAAACCAAAAATAAACAGTCAAAGATGCATCTTTACTTTTCTCTTACATTAATTTTATATTTTAATAACTTTGTATATGGATACACTTGAGCTATTATTTGATTGTATAAATCAATAACAAGTGAATTGGCGTGGAACGAATAAGTAAAAAATGCATCTATTCTTTTCTCTTATATTAATTAATTTTATATTTAAATAAGTTTATATATATAAACGTGAACTATTAATTATATAATTGTATAAATTCAATAGCAAGTGCAATAAGTAGAGGGTGGGAACTCTACTTGGCAGCGCAAAACATAACATGTTTTAACTTTTAGTTTTGCTATTGTTTCAACCTGAAAAAATTAATTAATAGAACCAAAATGATTATTTTCATCTTATCGAGTATTGTCATAAATTATTGAAAATATCAATTTAATTAATAAAAAATGTACAAAAAATACGAGCGACATGTCAAACTCTATTGACCAAGAAAATTTTGGTATGTTCAAAAACCAACAATTCTTAAAGTAAGTCTTGATTGCATGCTTCAAAATTCATATCAAATTTGCAATATTTTCCAAAGTTCGCGATTTTAAAAGTAATTAACCTTTTAGTATAATATCATGATGTAGCATTTTCTTTCTTCGTGAATTAAAACTCTAGATCAAAGATTTTACTCAACCAAAATTAAACTAGTTTTCCAGACACTTGTGTGTGAGTGCAAATAATTAGGGGTAATTAATTAATCGGTTATTTGGTTAAAAAAATATACCGAACAACCGAATGATTATTATGGCAATTCGTTTTTCATAATTTTTTAAATCTTTTTAATACAAGAAAAGTTAATTTTAGTCATTTTCAAATTCTACCAACAACAATAATCTAATACATTGATATTCAACAAACCCAAAATCGACAATTAATAAAACACAATATAACTAATATTTTGGAAACTATCTAATTTGATTTGGAATAAATAATATTTAATATATATA
>JAYDZE010073952.1:0-25133 GCA_034509125.1 Monilaria moniliformis | reverse complement strand
TTTTTAAATACAAGTATGATTCTCTCCCCCTCTCTCCCCCCCTCCCCCCCCCTCCCCCTCCCCAACCCCCCCCCCCCCCCCTCTCTCTCCGCCGTTTGTTATGAACTCAGTTTAATAATTCTGAGAGTTTGGACGAGTTCAAAGATTCACATACGTATTTGAAATTAGACCAGCAAATATATTTTATTGAGTTATTGTGGTGGACTGGCCTCTAATTAAGTCATTCGATGTCAAAGTCAAGATTGATGTCACAAAAGTAGAAATTGAATTACTATTCAAGTGCTCTACGGGTAGCTTAACTTAGAAACTGTTGGTAAATTTAAATCAATTAATTTTTTGAAATTATAGTTTTAGTTTTGTCAAATAATTTAGTCAAATGTGATCAATAGTCGAGTCAAAGGCAATCTTAATATATAGACATGTAAGATAGTAGCCTAATTAAATTTCTCTTGAATCTTGTTTGGTTTGATTATTTGTGACATTTTAGAGATAAATTGACATTTCTTTAATCGGTTCCCATTGACAAATCTTAATCTGTGTTGTACTATTATAATTCTTATCTACATTACTTAATACTTAAACTAAACCACATGAGTTGTTAATTAGGTAACAAGTTATATATAATTGCATTTAGCAAAACGGCAGTGGGGTAGAGTGTCACGTTTGTATATTTATATTTAAGCAACATTTTGCTCATCGAAACATATATATAAAGTATTTAGTTCTTCGAACTAATCAAATTCAGCATATAGATCCAAACCCAACCCATACTTGCGTTTTGCAGGTTGAAACCTACACATCATCCTTTTATATCTTTCTACCTAATTTTAGATACTATTATTATGCCAGAAAGAGGAAGTCCCTTGAGATTTATGCAAGAAAACATTACCAAACAAGTTAACATGTTGTCACCAGTCAAATATCTTTTAGGTGAGATAGTCAATACAAAATTTATAAGAATCTCTGAAATAATACTATAAAGGCGCAAAAGGGAAGAAGTGTCTGTAGAGAGAGAAAGTAGGCACCTACTTTTGACGAATAATCACAAGCTTTGACGAATAATCACGAGAGATAAATTCTTATCTAGTATTTATAACAACAAGATTTTCCTAAAGTTATCAGTTTTCTTGGAAGCTCAAGACGACCAACAAATATATTTTTCTTGGAGATGACAAGCCTGTATTTTGTTGAATTAAAAAAATCTGGGATCAAAGGTTATTGTGAAAGGCGATTGTGAAAGGCGATTGTGTATCATTAAAGAAAATTGAAGACTTTACCATATATGTAAATTTATTAATGTAAAGACTTCAAATTTCCTTCAAAAAGCAAAATGGAAGACTTCAAATTGAAAATTCTATGGGGCTCAGAAGTCGTTATTTCAATTTGGGCCCTACAGTTTTAAAATTTGGCTATTTGTAAGTGCTCTCTTGTGACGTATTATATATATATATATGCTTTCTCATTTTAATTTAGCTATAATATAATATATATTATCCATAATCTTCACTTCATCCAATTTGTTTCCCTTTATTACACAAAATGCGGACTTGGAAATATACCATATTGGAAATTGTAAGAATTTCATCTGACTCAAGTCTCTTTATTCTCCATTTGGAAATGTGATCTGAATGCTTATGCCAAGTTGTAGCATAATTGTCATCCGTTAATTTACACTTAGTACCTTGTGAGTTCACATGCAGAATTTCATTAAATGAAGCAACTATATTAAGGAAATAAAGGTTATCACCATAAGAAAGAAAATCGGTGCCAACCAAAGTTGAATTTATATGGAGACTAAATTTACTATTTCTAAATGAACAAGTATAACCGAATTTGTCCAATGTAGAAATAAAAATTAAATTTTGTTTAAACAACGGTACAACAAATATGTGATTCAAATCCAGATAACAACCAGTTTTTAGCAATAACCTAAATGTGCATATTGCCTCTACTTCAATTTGTTTGCCATTACCCACATAGATGAATCTTTCAGCATCAATTGACTTTCGGCATTGGAGACAACCCTACATGGACACACTTATGTGTGTAGTAGCATCAGAGTCTACCCACCAAGTATATTCAGGTACAGTAAGTAAAAAATGTACCATTTTCACACGCCAAGCGTGATACTTTATACAATAATTCTTCTTGTGTTATTCTTTCTTACAAAATAAGCATCTACATCTGACGCCTCCCTCTTAAGCTATGTTTTATATAGACCGACAACTATTTTAGATGGATCAGGAAAAATCCTTTTTCCAGAAACGGACTTGGGAAGAATCTTCTTCCCCTTGTCTCTTCATCTCTTCCCTTTAGAGCTGGTTACTTAGTGAGCACTTTCCATTTTACCCTACTTCAAATTCTTTTCCTCTTGAACACAATAAGAATGCAACACATTCAATAATCATTTATCCGTCAAAATATTGTAAGAGACTTTGAAGTAGTCAAACGGAGTAAGAAGATAAATCATGACCAAATGCACTAGTTGATCATCACAGATGTTCAAGTTTAGTGTCATAAGTTTTAGAGTAGTGTTTGATATTTCCAAAATGTACTCCCTAATTTTTCCTCGACCATTATACCATACAGTCACAAGCTTATGCATCAATGAGGCCATTTCAGTATTCTCATTGCTTGCAGAGTTCTTATCAATGATCTCAATAAAATTCCTTAGCAGTTGACTCTTTTGAAATAGTACAACGAAAATTTTCTGGGATAGCATGTTGCATAATCATCAGTCTCATGCGATTAGAGTGTTCCCACGGCTCAAAGTTCCATTTCTCTTCACCGAAACTTTCATTAGTAAGAGAGGTGGGTTGCTCTGTGCTAAGTGCATAGTCTAGTTTGCAATCTCTAAACTAATTAACACCTTACTCATCCAGGATGTATATGTATTACCTTTTAGCATAGAAATGAAATTTAAGAAACCAACAGCAGAATCTTGAGTTAGCAAAGAACAAACATAAGAGCAAAAAAATATCAGTTCACTTAGAATAATTTCAAGCAAATAAATAAATAATGATTTTTTCCATTTTGAGATGTCGAGCACAACATTAACATTTCATCTTTGGACAAAATAATCAATTTGCAAGTGACATATCAACGCAATAACCAAATATATATAATTATATCCCGTCAAAAAAAAAAATCTTTCTTTATACCGACTTAATGTCAACAATGACCAGCAATAATCGAACAAATTCTGTGGAAAACTTTAACAGTTCTTTCAGGCCTCTTTATGAATAGCTGGTGGGCATCCAACAAGAATTGAAAAAAAAAAAAAAAAAAAAAAAAAAAAAAAAACTAAAGATTCCTTTGAAAATTCGCCCAAAAATTGAATGAATCAACTAATAATTTTGAGATCTTGAAAATTCATGAAGTGCGGCAACAATTCATTCAATCAGTCAACCAAGAAATCAAAAGGAAAAACGAATGACAACAACTCAAAACTTTGAAAATGGTTCTGGCAAATTTTCCAACCCATTGTCTGCAGTAAACCAAAACCAAAGCAAAAAATGTAACCACAAAGTTCTTTTGAAAATTTTCAATTAATGAGTACTATTGCTTAGATTATTCGGTAACGTGCTCGTAATTTGTCGATATATATTCGTCTCTATCAAAAACCTAAACCCCTCTATTTCGACCCAAATTCATTAGTATATATGATATGATTCAAAAGTCCAATTATTCGTAGCTATTGTCATCTCCATGTACAGTGTTCCATCTATCACTAGATATATACAGTAGGAAAAGTTAAATAAATCTATTTTTCCTTAATGTGAAAATGAATTATAGTTTATTAGATTGGTTACATTGTCGGCGCAAATTTTCTAATAATGTTAAGGCACCACATGTCTCACGTCAGTATCTTGTTGACCTGTGATTTACACATTTTGGGCTCCTTTGAAATCCTACCACTCTTGCAAATTAAAATAATACAATTGTCAAGCAGGTATGACTATACAAAAAATTCAATACGATATTTAGTCACAAAACCATCTACTCAACTATGCGACTCTAGACAAGTAAAAAAAAATTAAGCGACTCTAGAGAATTTTTTGATTTGTCGTGACAAATTATATCATGACGAGAGTTAGTATGTCCTTCCTATCTACAATGATACTATATCATGGTGTATGAACGAAGTTAGTGTTTTTTGGGAGGTTGGGACCTAGTATTAATGCTTTTTATATGTTCCCTCGTACAGAAATAATTTTTAGGTACCACAAAGATAATTATTAGCCAAGACTTTGTTGTGTTGTCTAATTATCGTGAAACCAAATTTAAACACCAAACTATATGTATTTAATTAATAAAGTTGGCTTAATAATAATATAAAATACCTATATATATAATATATATATGGTTTGATAAGTCCATTCGTATAAAATTTTCGGATCCAAACAGCTTGGATTAACTAGGACCAATTGAATCGACTATACATGGTTTGATTTTAAAATAATTCACGATTTTTTAATTTATTTTAGCAATATTAATACTAATATTATATAATCAGTGAGGGACATAGAAAAATTTCGGCAGCCATTCTTTTTCCTTTTCCTCTGCAATTTCAGCCCATCCTCGTCCTCCAACTTCTAGTATTTCGATCTTCATAGGCATCGACTCGGTAGAAGTTAAAGACAATTCTCGATAATTTCTATACATTTTAAAGTAGGAAAAAAAATGGTTGGGGCTTAAGCACCTTCACCCTCCTTCTTGTGTCCGGCACCCATGTAACATTATAACATATACACTTGTCACCCAACCAATCTATTTCAAATTTTTATCTCTAATTAAGGTTTAGTTTAAATTATAAGAGTTCGTCACATGAATTTTTAGAATAAAGAAAGACGTGATCAAGTTATAAGCGTGACCTAAGACTCGTGAATCTTTTCACAAACAAACCCCAAAAGGCATTGTTCGAAGCACTAAATCTTATTATCAATTATTTGTCGACACTAAGTGTGACTTCTGGTATGAATCCCGAAAATAATGGCATCTTACATATAAAATATTTTATAGCAAGATATTATATGACTCTGATGTTCCCTGCAACTAATTATGGAATTATACTAATCTACATACCCTAAATTTATACATTAAAAAATGGGGATGCAAATCAAGCTTTGGATTACGATACATTGTTCTTGGTCCCGAGTACATATATTTTTCCGTAACCAATGTTTGTTACGTTGCACTGCTAGTACTGTCTCTCTAAATAATTAATGTAAGATACCACCTAACAATTAGTTATTGCAAAACATCAAATAATTGCTACCAAAAACTTGGTCCTCGTAGTTTCATGTATACTATCTTATTTCTATGATTCAAAATTAATGTGCGGCAGGCGAAAAAATACTTATTCTATGTGACCTGGAGTGGTATCAGTTATGTATATAAATTCTTGCTTCTGATTTTATTATGTGATTAATTAGAGAGAAAACACACATTAATAAGCCATTTCTATCTACTAATATAAATATCAATAAAGTTGAGCGGCCACATTGTGGCCACCAATACAAGAGTATAATAGTTAATGTATTTGAAAAAATAATAATACATTAATATTCATTTACATAATAGTCATTTTTCCACCAATTTTAGAGAGAGATTATAAATTTAATTTCATTAGATGGATCAATTTTAAATCTGATTTCTTCAAATAAATCCGCGTATGGGCAGCCATAATGTGACTGTTTAGCACCACTTAATAAATATAAAAGTGACCATTTCTACCAACTCACATTAACGCCACGGTTACAATATAAATACGGATGTTAATTATTTCATTTAGTTTCAATATTCCATTTTATTGAATATTGATTGCATTACACGAAATTAATATAAGATCAAACACATACAACGGTAATTGAAGAAAACAACATAACTAGCTTGTCGTTTTATATGTAAATGGCAAGTTTTCCCATGGTTAAATTAAATATAAATAAATAAAAATAAATTATTTCAAGGCCTCTCCCCCTCCCCAAACCGCAGAGCTGCCCACCTCTCATCTTCGCTTGCAAATTACATCAAGTATGAAGAGTGAACTGTGAATCCTTAAAATACGTATGTTCCTGCATTTGTGTAATACGTGAATTGAAAAGCATATTAATAAATATATTTTTGTAAAATTCCTACTGTAAATCTGCCATATGTTATTATTGTTATACATATTTATAGTTGAAAATTGATAAATATAAATCATAAGTATTTTAAATCATATAATGGTATCATGTATAATGATTAACATTAAGGGTGTGTTTGGTACAATAGATTTATAATTGTGTTGTAATTGTAATTTGATGCAATTGAATTTGAAGTTATAATATTCTAATTCAATTTCAAATTTGGTAAAATTAATTAATTGATATAAAATTATATTGTAATTCCAAATTTTTTGTTTGGTAAGTCAAAATTTAACCAACATTTGACATTGACTTTCAATTGAATTTTTTTTTATATACGTCATGTAACTCTATATATCTGACATTATCAAATTTTTTTAGTAGAACTAGGTTTAATATTTTATTTTCCTAAGAATAAAGATAACTGAACCAAGTAAGTAACAAAGAAAATTGTTGATTATGGAAGTTTCAATTGTCAACATAACAAAACGTTAGCAAAAAGGACTCTAGGGAGATAAAAATAGCAAATTAAAGCAGTACAACCGAGCCAGATGTCTCCAAGTTGGCAAGTTAAGATATCTTCTGACCCAAAACAATATATATTCTAAAGCAAAAATCATCTAATTCAAGTCCTAAATTTTTGGCCCTTTCACTAATTCATCTAGGATTGAATTTCTTCCATTTTCAATCCAGGATGTGACAGAATCAAGGTAAGTGAAGAATTCCTATCAATTTTTCGAAAAAATGAATTTGGGTGTTTCAAGTTTTGAAATCTCACTTCAACGGAGGATAGAGAAGGAGGGATGGAAGAAGATCGAATAGAGCACGGGAAGGTGGAGGCGACGGCTGGGCGGAGCCGGAGAGACGAAGAAAGGGATGAAGATGTATTCATGTATAAAAAATTTCTAGAGTTGGATTTTCAAATATTTACTTCAAGTATAAAATTCAAACTATTAAATTAAGAGGGTATAAAATTGTAACCCAATTTCTCGTTCAAATATTTTTATAAATCCAAACAATAAATTTAAAATTCCAATTGCTATTTTCAAATTTAAGTTATCAATTTCATAATATTAAACACATCCTAACTATTATTATTATTATTATTATTATTATTATTATTATTATTATTATTATTATTATTATTATTATTATTATTATTATTATCATTATCGTGTATAATAGAGAATCTGGCACTATCTGCTAATATCAAGTCGTGATTTGGATCCTTGATGACTAAGCATGTTTTCTGACTTTTTTTTGCATAATTAAACGTAACCACCGATTATTTTTGATGAATAGCATGGCACATGTGACTCCTATTTTATACACACACATACCCGACCATGTGTGCTCGTGTGTGAGAGAGAGTTCGTGCTAGAGTTATTCCCGCTTCCCAACAACCTCATATGTATTAAATTTTGTTTTCTTGCATTTGTTTCTGTCTATATATAAAAAAGTATTTATTTTATTATATAAAAATGAAAAAGGTAAGCTACAGCTAAGTCCAACCTCTGCACGGTGCCCGAATCCACCTGGAATTTGAGGTGGGATTTTGTCTCAATATCCTACCAAACTAGGTAGCACAGACACAAACATATATGATATATCAGCCTCGAGTCTGATTCAAATATTCTATATGCTAATTAATTCCGTTTCAATAGTTTCACCGCATTACATATAACGTCATTACACATAAATTAGAGAATACATTAATAGTATTTGAAAGGAATAAGTTTGTAGTTTGACATAACAAATAGCTGGAGCCTGGATGGATCCAATGAAAATGATAAGACCACAAAATAAATAAGAAAAGAAGAGATGGGGACAGACAGTGATGAGAGTGCGTGTAATTTATCAAAGGTGACAGAGAAATATATATGGGGCTCATGGAAATTAAAATTTGAGTTTGTGGGGACATAATTCAAACACGAAACATACAAATAAAATAAAAGGCGGTCTCCTCCCCCGGTTTATTTATTGTCTATACGTTCCAAAATCCACACACCTTATCTCTTCTTCTAATAATCAATATGCTTAAATTCTTACTGGATTTCCGATTTTGTATTTATTTATATTTTTGTCGACATATTATATATATAGATATATATATATTATGTATCTTATTAAATTAGGAAAGGTGTCTCTGTTGAATGTACATGGTGTTGTCACCAGTGACCTAATTTTGTGTTTATGTCACATTTAGGGAGTGACGCAATATTTTAAGTTTTTGATTAAGGTGTTTAAGTAGAGACAAAATAAGTTATTGCATGAATTAATAAGGAGAGAGAAATAATGAGTAGAGACACGAAGTTGTTGAATGACTTAATGAGTAGAGAGAAATAAAACCAATCAATTTTATTTAGCTATATCTATTCCAAATTTCTTCAAGTTTATTTCCAATAAATTTATTTTACTTATGCTTTTCGATTTTTTAATCTTCATATTTCATTTTTTTGTTCTTCATATTCTAAATTTCTTCAAATTTTTGATAGTGATGGCATTTTTTTTTGTTCTTCATATTTTAAATTTTGATTTGTGACTTATGCTTAAATTTGTTCGATAGTGATGGCAAATTTGATAGTGACTTAAAATTTTGATTTTTAACTTATGCTTTTGATTGTTTTTTTAAGCATTTGTTATTCATTTTTTGATTCACACTTTCATTGTTTTTGTGATGCTAATAAACTGAATAGAAAATTCAATTTGGCGGCATAATAAAGAAGATTAAAAATTGAATGGAATTCGAGGCATGATTTATTAAACATGGTGGAATCATAAGTTTGGAGCCAATTGAAAATTGGCTCCAAATTGTTGGATTACAGCCTATAAATACACACACTGCAATCAGTTTGCAGAACTGATACAATTTCATAAAACTGAAAAATGGTGGAAAGAAAGAAGCAACAGCTGAGATTATTAATTAAGTGGTTCAATTCATCCTAGGAGCATGCTCTTCAGGTAAATCATAATGAGGCATCTTCAAAGAGGCTGGAGAGAAGTTTGCACTATCACGAAGAACCATACACCGATATTGGGTTACTGCAAAAAGCAATAAGAATAAGGCAATGCTATTCAGTTGGTGAGTGATAAGAAAAACAAGAGAAGATGTACACATTTAGTTCTACATTTAAGTTTGTTGTCAAGCCTACATTATACAAAAAGGGCATATTAAGAAGGGCAACCGTTGGTTTAGGATCCTCTAAGTCAATCGTTGGAAGATTGGTGAAAACGTACATGATCAGAGCCCACACATCGGCTATACGACATGATTTAACTACTGTAAATAGGCTGCTAAGGTTGAGATTCGCCCTTGAGGCCTTAGAACTACACATAATATTAAACATTATCAAATTCTGGAACATGCTAAGACAATACACATTGATGATAAGTGGTTCTACCTGACTAGAACCTCTCACGGATTTTACTGAGCACCAGGAGAAGATGAGCCTCATAGGACATGCCAAAGTAAGAAGTTTATTCAAAAGATCATGTTTATATGTGCAGTCACAAGGCCATTCTTGATGACAAAAATGTAGTCTTATTTGATAGAAAAATCCGTATATTTCCATTTACCCAAAAAGTACCATCTAAAAGAAGAAGCAAGAACATAGAAGTAAAGACATTGGAGACTAAAGCAATTCAGAGCATCACAAAGGAAGTGATCAAGGACTGCTTGATCACTAAGTCCTTGATCACTAAGATATCACATATTATTATTTAAGCTATGCATCTAATGTATGTATTAAGTGTGCACATTTATTATTGTCCTTGTAGGTCATACCAGCCAGATGGTGTGACAAATGGCTTCTTCATACAACAGGACAATGCAAGGCCTCAAATACTGGACATTGATTTAGATTTTAGGGCTGCTGCAACACAGTTAGGTTTCAATATCATATTAAAACAACAACCACCAAATTCTCCAGACAAAAATGTCAATGACTTGGGGTGGTTTAGATCTATACAATTACTCCAAGTACAGACAACATGCAGTTGAGAAATCATTTGAAGAGTTAAGCCTTATAACACTTGGCAATGTGTTTTTAAGTTTATAGGACTGCATGTTGGAGATGATGAAGGTTCATGGACATAATACCTACAGAATTCCACATATTGTGAAGGAAGCTATAAGAAGAACAGACACACTCGAACAGAACTTACAAGTTCCCAAGGAGTTAGTAATGCAATGCATTTCATATCTCAGTGAGATGGGCATGAATGAGGGAGTAGACATGATTAGTCATGCTACAAGTTTGGAATAGCCATAAAAGTATGTTTTGGGAATGAGGCAGACGATGTTTTTGTAACTAGCTTTGACAGAAGATGCATTATGTGTGTGTAAAGATGTAATCAGAAAATGCATTTTATTTTTTGGTAACTATCTCATCATTTCACAAACTGTGGTCACATATCACCCATGGTTTAAACCAACAAATCAAGCCTAATAACAGCAACATCAACAAATCACCGACAACAACCATAACATCAACAAATCACCACCAACAACCACAAAATCAACAAATCAACAGCAATAAGTACAACATCGACAAATCAAGCCCAACAACGGGAACATGCACAACACCAACAACCACAACATAGACTAAACAACATTTTGAATCAAGACAGAAACTAAAAGGAAAGATCACACCCTCATTTTTTTTTTCCATATCTCCTCAGATGGAGTCTCATCATTGGAGAGTGTCCACACATCCTTATTTATCTCCTTTTCAACCTGTGCACATGCCACCTCCCACATTTCCCGAACCATCTTCCAAGGGAAGTAAATGGGGTTGCTGTCCAACAATGGGGATGCCTCCAGGGATTCCTTCACCTCGCCGATTCTCCACTCTTCTGTCGGCCCTTCTTCGACCACCAGAGGCATCATAGCCTTCAACCAGTACGGATCAGTAATTGGAAAATCGGGTGGTTGGTTGCGGTGGAGAGGGTGACGTATTTCCTGAATTTGGGAGAAGCCATAACCTAATAGCAACATATCTGAGTATATATGGGCTTAGAAGCCAAAGATCGACGTGGATCTGAGACGATTAGGGTTTTCTCTCCAAAATCTCTGAAGAAAAATGTTATTAGGAGGGGATAATTGGTGAGGATATGAAAATGAAGCAACAGAGAAGATTGAAGAATGGATAAAGAACGGGATGATCGGAGGCGGTGACAACAGATTGCCAAAGAAATGAGGCAGAAGTAGGGTTTTCGAGAGAGAAATGAAGGAGTGGGTGGGGTGTGCGGGACAAATTAAAAAAGGAAGATGAAAGGTGGACGTAGGTATAGAGAGTGGGAATGGAGGGTATGTTGGTTTTTTAATTACAGTCTTTAAGTGTAGATTAGGCTATTTAATCAATCTTTATTATTTCTATTTTTTGCCAAATAAAAAAAGTGTGACATTTTTATTGAAACAATCCAAAAGAAAAAGTGTGACATTTTTACTGGAACATATGAAGTATAAAATTTTACACCCTCAAGAAGTCAATTTTATATATATAGTGATTAAAATGGACATAGATACTTATTAATACTCTAAATATATAATTAAACGTAAAAAAAGAACTAAAACATGCATTCACAACATTAATCTTTTTTAATTATCTATTTAAGTAATATAAAAATAATACGTTGAAGAAATACGTATTCCTCGAACCTTCCAGGATAGGTATTGATTTTTTTTATTGTGTTTAAGCAGGTGTTAACGTGGGAGCGTGTATTAGTAAAAACAAATTGAATTAATAACATCAGAAACAAAGATTTAGATTAAGATTCAGGTGCAACTTGCAAGGGAAACAATAAAAATAAAGCCTCAATTAAAAAATAGTGTGAGGAATAATTGATAGAGAGTGTAATTAAATTTGAATTGAAGTAGTATAGACAGATCTAGGTCCCCCACCACGAACTATCGCAGCATTATGCTCCAAATTGGGCGAGCATGTCCCTTTTCCGAGTTATAGCCAGCTTCGACTTTGTAGGTCATGGGAGTCGGTGTCGATATTTATTTGAACATACACGATATATATGTGTGTCTCTAAATGTTACACATGCACTCGAGAAAAGGTTTAAGAGATTTATACCTTTATTAAGTCTACTTAAAGCAGTGCGATTTGATATTCACGACATCTTCAAATCTTAAATGAACAGATATTGGACTTATGTAAATACTAATTTATCGGTCTCGGTTCGAATATAAGATTTAGTTCGAATTTGATTACAACTCTATATATATACATACTAATATATACATACATAATTTTTAACGCTGATACTGAATTTATTTATTCATTGAGTTGAAAAATAGCAATACTTGAAACTAATTTCGTGACTTAGGTTTTGAGTAAGAAAATAGTAATTAAAAACAAAGAAGATAAAATGAAGTATGAAAATTGGACATGGTCAAATAAAAATCTTCTATGATGTCGTATCGTGTAATGCACTTCTGCCAAAAAGGGACCAGGCGTGAAATTCCACAACTAAGCTAGTTCAATATATTAATTCCAAATGTGCTGAAAATTAGTTATAAACTTATAATTATTGTAATACAGTATTTAATGGTCCCAATTATCGAGTAACGTAGAATAGTACTATAAATTAAGTATCGTTTTCCAATTCTCGACCAGGTCGTGTTTGATCTTCATGTACTGCGCATTAAATTTTAGTTAGAAATTGACGCACTTACTTTTTTTCTTCTTAAGACATTGATTAAAGCTTAAGATATCCACATGCAATAATTATAAAACAAAGTAAACACTTTTCTAACGACGACTGATTTCCTATATATAATTTTCACTAATCATTGTAATTCTATGTGATATAATAAAAAAATATTTAATTATATTATCCTTATTTCGTCACGAACAGCTAATTCGAAAAATAGAAAAAGAAGCAGAAGAGGAGATTAATTTACTAAGGAGAGGGGTTTACGACACTCAGGTGGGGCCCACCACTGGATCTGTTAGCCAACACAGTAACATGGCAATTGTCGCAATTTTCCCAAGACATTGAATAGTAGCCGCTGCTATTAATTTTATGGATTAAAAATATAGCAATAATTTAATTTATCGTCAAAGTGTGTGGATATTTAAAAAGATATTTATGTAATAAACAGAGTTAAAGTTCTGTCAAATTCAGTTGTTTGCCTACTTTATATAAGAGTCGTGACTCGTGCAGGCCCTCATGACCTAATTACCGTGTTGCCTTGAAAAGTTACACAGTGGATTGCACTGATTATAATGATTGATTTTTCCAGTCACTCACGCAACTACAACAACCTTAAACAACTACCCCCGCCCCACCCCACCGCCTCCCCCTCATCACTCGTATTTATACACACACCTAAATGCTCTCTCTCTCTCTCCTTTCTCTCTCTTGAATATTGCAGCTAGCCGTAGCAGACCACATTTTTCCACATCGAAACAAAACATTATATACCACGCTTGTGAGTGTGTGTATGCGTGTGTGAGAGAGAAACAAAGCGCCCCACTCTACCTTCCGACCCCATTATACACTCTCTTTCTCTCTCTCCATACTCATAATAATTACACGCTAAAATGTCAATAAACCACTTCTCTGCAGAGCTTCCAGAAGCCCACCGGTGGTCACACTACACAATGGATCATTCACCACCTGCAAAAACCTCATCTCCTTACCAGAATCCCTGCATCTCCACCGCTTCCCACAATTCCGCCGCCGCATTCTACCTCGCTCCGCACAACCTCTACCGTACCGCGCCAATGTTCGGCGCCGCTGCCTTCGACCTCAACAATGAAGACGACGAGGAATCCGCCGACGAGCCTGCTGCGTCGACGCCGACGGAATCGGAGCAGGAAATTCCCAAGGAGCGGCTGTTCGAGAAGCCGCTGACGCCGAGCGACGTCGGTAAGCTCAATCGCCTCGTCATACCAAAGCAGCACGCCGAGAAGCATTTCCCGTTGAACGGCAGCGGCGAGCCCGGCGAGAACGGCTTGCTGCTAGGGTTTGAGGATGAGTTGGGGAAATCGTGGCGGTTCCGCTATTCTTATTGGAACAGTAGCCAGAGCTACGTTCTCACCAAGGGGTGGAGCCGCTTCGTCAAGGAGAAGCGCCTCGACGCCGGCGATCTCGTCGTCTTCGCGCGCCACCGCGTCGACACGGGCCGCCTCTTCATTGGCTGGAGGCGGAGGAGCTCCGTTGGCGGCCAGGACGGCGGCCGTTCTCAGCCGGTCGCTAGCGGCGCCGGAGGCGGTGGCGGTGGGTGGAGTAGGGTCATTTATCCAGGTCATCCTTATCAAATCCAACAACAACCGCCGTCTAATTCTCTGCATTTCCAATCTGAAGGTGTTCATGCAGGTACATGCACAAGCTCTATCTAATTTTCATCATTATCTAATTTCACAATTTTTTTGAAGTTATAAAAATTGATTCCACAAATGCTGCGTCTAGTAAAATACATTAATAATACAATCATCCGAAATACATGTGTCTATACATATTTGAAATTGAAGCAGACAATGGCACTCATTCATTTTCTACGTCTACCGGAACTGTGTGTTGTGCGTGTTATGACGTGCGTGCCGCACACTTGCCAAAACCAGAAATTAAAGCATGTTCCACAATTTATTTTTTGCGGTATGAATTTTATAAATATTTCAATCAACACCACCAAACATTTTTCTGCAATTCCTGTCATTCTTGAGCAAATTCAATATAGCAACATAGCTATCCATCACCATCAACGTGTATAACAGAGAGTGGAACACCACAAGTTAGGGGGCGCGCACACACATGTACAGATAGGTTGTTGTGGAAATTAACGCACACAGAGATACACGTGGGTATGTGTGTGAAATTGATTGTACATGAATGAATGAACACAGGTGGTGGTTATCATCAGAAGCAGACATCATCTGCAGGGAGTGGGAATTCCAAGACGCTGAGGTTGTTCGGAGTGAACTTGGAGTGCCAAGCTGACGAATCAGAGGCGTCGACACCGGTTGGGTCGCCGATGTCGAGCCAGGGTCAAGCTCCCTATCATCATCAACAATATCAATATTATTCAAATAATCACATGGTAAGCCAAATATTTTATTAGTGAAATTACATTAGACTATATAGGAATAGGAATAGGGATGAGATGTCACTGGTGCAATTCCCCAGTTTGATTTTGCTGTTTCCTGTATTGAAACAGATACATGAGCTACAGTAATTTCCTAACATGACTATTGGGTTTTATATAAAAATATATATTTGTCTGAATTCCCATCTGCCTAACCTGCGTCAGATTGATCAACTGTGGTATTCATTTATGGAATCAATCAGTTTATCAGAATTACTAATTCAGATAGGCTATTGCCTGTTTTGTGAATTATGGCAACTATTTCATCTCAGCAGTTGGTTTTTCAAGACACTTGAATCCTTTCGTTGATAGTCGAGAAAAAGAGAATAGTGTCCCCTCCTCCCCACCACCCTACCACTCTTTCTATAGAAATATGGTTTAGGTTAATTCGATATATGATATATATACATGTACATGTTGCTATTATAATAATTTCAATTCTTACAAATCATGGTAATACCTATAAGATCCTTAATTTAATTACTAATATGTATGTATATACATGTGTATATGAATCTCCGAATATGACGATGATGAGGAATCGTGTAAAATGGGGAAACTAAATGGGAATGCAATTTATATGTGATTGCCAAATCTGCCACGGATTCAAGATTGTTTGTATATCATATCAATTGCGTGGAAAATGTTGCAGCGTGTTTGGTCTGTGGTCCACGGTAAGAAATGGTGGAAATTAGGCTCATATTTTAAGAAAACCCAATAGATATATAGTTGGATTCCCAGGGGGTCAACAAATCTGCCAACTAAACCTTATCAAAGCTTCACAAAAGCCAACATGAACTCTTTTTTTCTTCTTTCTTTCCCGTTGATTTGAAATTTATTTAGTAGTTAGGATATCAAATCTTGAATGTTTAGTTTGAGTCAGGGCTTTTCTTGATTTTTATATAATTCCTGTGTTAATTACAAGGGTGATTATGATTATGACCATGATAATTATAATGACTTGACATGCACTAATCTGTGACCGGAACTATTGTGACGTAGTTATGATTGTGTGAGATATTTGCCATGAATTAACTGGACACACTTGTCTTCCACAACCCTATCTACACTCCACACCCACCACAGCCACAGAGTATGGGGGTGAATAAGAGGCTTTGCATGCTTATCATCAAAAGACTATCATGTCACAGCTACTATGGCTATGGTAATAATATACCTTTATGGATGCAACAGGATATCAGTTTCTCAGGAGCAGATGTATATCGGCAAGGATAAGATCTCCGCGATGTGACGTCCGATATTTGACCTTGTTCGCCTATTTCTCGCAACAATATTTGGAAAAGGAAAAAAAAAGAGAGAGGAAGAAGGAGAAAAACAAGAAAAAGATAAACATCCCAGATTTTCTGGGTAAGTTTCTCTCACTAGAAAAGGTGGAGCAGTGATCTGAAAACCCCTCATAAGCCCAGGGGGAAAAGAGCAAATAGAAAACTCAATGTGAGAAAGTAAAGATGGAAAGTGACTAGAGAGATGAGGGATTGGAGGGGTCCCACACAAACGAGCGAGAGAGAGAGAGAGAGAGGGGGGGAAGGAGGAGGGTATGGATTGTTGCAATCAAGAAAGTGGAGATTGTACAAGATCGTGTGGGAATTTGGCTACTGTAGTGATTCTGCCTGGAGATTTTTTAGAGGGCTCATCATGACCGTTACTGTTACTTTAGGAAGTGAGTAGCAAAGTGGGAGGAGGAGAAGCCCTTCAACTTCAAAGATGGGGACTTCTACTTCCCCAATTAACATTATTAATTAAACTCCACTGCCCTCTGCCATAACTTCATACCTTTTTTTCTGGAAAATTGTGTATTTTTCTTAGCATATGTAATTGTGTAATTATTTACATAAAACAAAAATAGAATGGTAGAACAAATCTCTTGACAAGTAATATCAAACCTTTCCTATTTTTGAAGTGCGTATTTCAGTGATTAATTCCTCAATTCTATCATGGTTTTTATCTTATTAATCTTTTCCAACATTTGTACTGACCCAAAAAAAAACTCGAATTTGTAATGCACAAAACTAATGAAACATAGGTTAAATTTCAAAGACAATAGTGAGGAGAGCTAAATGACAATTAAGGCATGGGAAATTGGTATACAGTGTTGCAATGTGGAGTCATCATGTAAAAGTAAAGACACTAGAATCAGAGAATGGGAACTATAAGAGGGGAAAATGTGCAGTAGCTGGTGAAACAGTTAGTCAAAATGTGCATGTTATTATCTGGACCCAGAAAATATTAAGAAAACAAGATTTGCCATCGTCAGCATCACTGCTAAACTCATGTTTGGTGCTTCTGCAAGTGGGAGGGTCTCAATATATGCCAACTTCACCCTATTAAACCCTTACATAGTTATATGTCCTAGCAAAAAGAGCGTTGTAAAAGCTACACAAGTGTCTTGTTGATCTCATAATCTCGATTTTCCTTTATCAGTCTACGGTCTTTAGAGCCTTGGCAACAACAACCCAAGCGGTGGCGCCTTGAAAGACAGGAAGGAAAGATAGTGAGAAACACATGAGAATAGCATAATATAATAATCTGAAGTCAAAGGTAATACAATATGGCCCCCTTGATGGTAACTCGAGGCATCACCAATAGACAAGGAGCTCAATTAATCAGCCAATGCATAAGAACGATCCCTCCAAACAAGTCGAAACAAAGCCTCCACCAATTAGAGACTTGATGGACCAGTACCAGCTAAAAGTGGGGAGACTTATTTCAGTAGCCTCAGTTGGAGACTGGATGGACCAGTAGACCATTTCAAATAGGGAAGAGATATATTTCATTGACAAGATAAACAAGACGAGCCACAGGAACATCGGAGAATTAATGCGAAATCTAAGAGACTGTGTCTCCATCTCCACCAAGGAATAATTACACTTGCAGGCATGGACACTGCAACTACTTCCCTTGTTACTTATAAGCCTAAGTTTGACATCATGGTAGTGAAACCAAATGTCACGTGAAGACAAGAATGAAAACCTTAGCTTGCAAAAGTCAGAACCAAATGGCAGAAATGAGAGGTTAAGAATCCTTTGCTAGACAGGTAGTGAAGCCCATAGGGTCCATTGTAGAGGATGCCATTAATCTCGACCCTAAGCTCGAGGAAATAAGAACCCCTCCCAAATTCCCTAGATCAGTTCAGTTGACAAAAAAAGATCCTTAATTCCCTTCAAACTAAACAGTCAAGAAAGCAATCAAACTCTTTTGTCATTTCCTTTATTCTAAGACTTTTGAACTTTGATGATTTGTTAGTTGATATTGCATTTGGATTTACTCAAATACATGGAATTGCAGAATCTGACCTTCCAAAGCAATTAAACCAATCAATTAACATATGGAGGAAAGCTCACCAAGTTGCTCTTCTCATATAAATGAAATTTATCCTTTGGGAAGGTTGGGTCCTTGTTGATTTTTGGAATCTTCCTTCTTCTCCATAACTTGTTGTATACCCTCTTGATAACCTTCAATAAAACTTTTAAGTGCATCTCTATAAGCAGAAGCCCTGGTCATGTAAACTCGTTGCAGAGCAGGTCTTAATGTCTCCATTCCTCCCCTTGCAGCCACAGCTATACATTGCATTCAAAACCACATTAAAAAACTCAGGAATCATCAAAAACAGAGCATATAAGGCTGCCACAGAAGGATGGTCTTGTGCTTTACATCGGCAGGCAAACAATTTTTTTTCCAGAGAGTATCACTTGTACCTCTTCTTAAATAACCATGCCAACAAACAACAACTAATTTGATACATAATAAACCGAAAGCAGAATCCTTCCAAGTTAATAAAATATTATGAGCTAAATAAAGGCAGTCCTTATAATGGAACAAGTAAAAATACACCAGGTATCGGGCAAAGCTTTTGCATCCCTTTTAATCATTTGTAGTCTAAATATACTAAGCCCTGAATACCTGAAGTGATAATCTAATATTATATCAAAATTGAAGAGTGGGATTATCTTTTTAAGTCTCTTTCAGATGCAAATATATCTTTCTTCTGTTTCTAAAATTTTAAGGGGATAAAAGTTCCTGCAAGCAACTGCTTCGAGTCGACAAGTACACATGCTTATTAAAAGAGGAAGCCTCTTATCATTCAAGTAATAGCTACAAACTTCCCTGAAAACCCATATCAATACACCTTACCAAGATCCTCTAGAGTTGACGGCTCCTTCTCCTTCGACGTCCCTTTTTCCCCATTGGGGTTATCTTCATTCTCTGCTTTTTTTCTGTATTCAGTTGGCCTGAGTTCTGGACCTATATCCCTGACCCAGCTTGCAGCATACAGTCTAGATGCTTCCTTCAACACCTATAAAAAGATGATTACAGAAGTCATGAATCAGCATCTCCACATATACATGTATCAATCGTAGATTTCATCTTGTTTACGTGATCAAAATCGGATTACATTCAATAAATGAGACAAAAATCAACAGCACTACCACAACCATTTGAAACAATAATGCAAGAAAAGAATCTTGATTAAGATAACTAACAAGGTATCGCTCCTTCCAAGTAAGCTTTTGGCGCTTTTTGATGTGGGGCGGATCAGGCAACGACGATGGAAATGCTATTTCCTTGAGATCGTTTCGAACATAATTGTAAATCTTTCTAGAGACCACTCTCAGCTTCATTCTGGCTAGCTATAAAAAGAATACACAATGCAAGCATAAAGTGAGCGTAAAAGCACTCGGATTTTACGATGATAAATGGGATTATAATGGGTCTACTAAAATGGACCACGATACTTAACTTCTTTTTATGCGAATTCACAACTTCCATTTCGCTCAGACATTTAATCGAGCAAGTGGTAGACATTAAACATATTGAACTATCTACAATTGACAGCGCTAATACCAGTAATTTCCGAAAATTGTGGCGATAAAAGGCATCTACAACATCAAAGAAAGCAGGAAAAATATAGCAAAATCTGGGTTTTTACAAGTACACATCACCTTTCTTTGTAGTCAGTTTTAAGCGAATTTAGGCTATTTATTGACTGAGAGAGTAAATGAAGAGCATTTCAGTGAAGATGATCATAAAGGATGGATACATCAACATCATACATCCACTTTGTCGCTCAAAATTCCATATAACTAAGGTTTTGCAGAGTATGTTTACGGCACTTGTTTGTGTGTCTTAGTATCCTCGAAATAATAATCGCAAGTGCGTTTAGAAACACTCTATTGCGGTAGTTGGTATATGCCTCAAAAGACTTTATTGGGACAGCTCGTGCAAGGGTCATTCGGGCACAATGACGGATCTCTAATATAATTTTGGGATGGATCATTCATCTTATCAGAGGCGGATCCCAAAACGACATCATTCAGTAGTATCACTACATTATAATAAGGGGTTAATTACTAATACTAATTCATTATCCTTCAGTCAACAATAGTTACAGAATACAGATAGAAACGCAAACATTGGAGCAAGAACTTGTCTGTGGCAGTACCATGGAAACAACAACCTCTTCTCATACCAATTGAAGTCAATTATCATTTGCTCATTTGTTTTGAATTTTGGAATGACAAGTGAAATATTTAATTTCAAAAATAAAAAAGTATAAGAAAATAACTCATATTTGATCATTTATGTTCAAGAAAATGAAACCCTTGATAGTTTAAGTTCTTTGACTTCAAGCTCTTTGCCACTTTTTATCCTTCCAAATTTTCAATCATTGATTTAATGGTTCTTGAATGCCAACTTGATATATTCATGAAAGATACGAAAAAAGATAATGACTTTCAAAATTTGCAAGATATTAGTTTTTAGTTTTTTTTTTTTTTTCCTGAAACTTGTTGAAACAAAGAGAGATGTGGTTTATCCTCTTGTGTTTTTGTTTATCAGGTTGATTTTGATTTTTTTTCGGTTGCTACTACAATTGTAGAGAGAGTATTTTTTTGGAATAACGTTTGTGAAAAATAAGTTGCGAAATGGCACGGGCAATCAATCTTTGAATGAATGTTTGCCCACTTTCATTGAGAAATATATGTTTCTACAAGTTTACGACGATGATGTTATCAATTGTTTTGAAGAAATGAAAACATGTTGAAAAATAAACTAAATTGTATGTAATTTTCTTTTGTATTTTGAAATTATGACTTGAAAATTGAACAATATTTTCAAGATGTACTACTTTTAGTATTATTATTATTTTTTGGCGTGTTATATGATTGTCTATGGCACGACTCTCACCTCCATATAGAAAAATTTGGATACACCGCTGCGACAATGGCATTTCCGGTTGACCTAAAGAGAAAATTAGGTCCTCCTGGCGGTCGGTCAACCCTTCCCGCGCCTCAAATCGGCCACTATCGGGCACTTGTTAGTGTATTTGAAAGTAAAAATTATACGCGACTTTAAAACACCCTATTGCGACATTTATCTTATGTCCCGGAACCTATTCAGGCAGTTTGTACAATGGTTACTCTTTTTATGCCTCGAAAAGGTCCTATTACATATTACATTTTAGTTTATGTCCCACAAGGTCCTACTAGCTAGGACATATATAATGATGCGAAAAAGTGCTATTAGGGAAGATATTTTATTCCGCAAAAATGTCCTATTTATGCCCTGAAAAGGTCCTATTAGGGCAAGCTTTGCGCCTGAAAGATCCTATTAGGATAGGCGCTTTATGTATGGAAATGGTCCTATTAGGATAGTTTGTGCAAGGGTATTGAAACGCTTCCTTATATGATAAACCTAAAAGTAAAAGATTTAGGTGGCTTTCTAAACTCCGTATGAGGAAAGTTTCTATATGACCCGAAGGTCCTATTAGAACAGTTGCTTTATGTCTAAAAAGGTCCTATTACGACAGATACTTTATGTCTAACAAAGGTCCTATTAGATCGGTTATTTTATAACGCAAAAAATCCTATTAGGGCAATTGCTTTATGGGCCGAAATGATACTATTAGGCTATTACGTTATGTCCAATGTCATACTAGGCAAGGGTTATGGACACTTGTCTATTAATCTAAAAGTAAAAAATTTAAGTGGTTTTATAAGCACCCTATTATATTAGTTTATCCCAAAAATTCCAATTGGGACAGTTTGTTCGTGGTTTATTGGGGCACTTTATTGTGTCTATTAACCTAATTGTAAAATTTTAAGTCGCTTTACAAACTGTCTATTACGTCAGTTGCTATATGGCCTCGTAAAGGTCCTATAGAGTCATGTTTGGCACAGGGTTATGGGGCCACTTCCTAATGGCTTATTAAGCTAAAACTAAAAAAATTAAGTGGCTTTATACACATCATATTAGGCTCTTATTGGGACAGTTCGTGCAAGGCTTATTGAATGGTGCTACTTGTTTGAGTCTTAATATCGGCGTTGAGTGGCTTTAAAAGTGTCCTAACAGTTCCCACGTCTCAACCGGAAGGAATGATTTTCAGAGCTTCAAGAAGCTCGTTGTGCATGAAAACTCCTAAGACTAGCTTACAGATCCAATAGAAAATTATCTATTGTCTTTTTTCCATATTTTTGATAAATGGATTGGAGCAAAAGAGGGAGAGTGAAAATGTGTGTAATATGTGTGAAAGTTGGATTTCCCCACCAATGTGTTGTTAGGAAAAGTAAAACGTGTGTTATATTATAAAGTAATATCACATATAATAAATCATCCATCTATCTATCAATTTTATATACTATTACATAATGGAAGCACTAGATCAAATTTTACTGTTCTTAGACGGAAGAAAGAAATAAAGGGGACAATCAAATATATACACATATTGATTTTAAAAATATGATTAAAATCCATTTAGTCGAATTGCAATATTTGATTCAACCTAATTTGAATTTCAAAAGAGTTACTACGTTCTCAACTCATGCAACAATAAATAATTTAGAATTCTTCTAATCAAAAGTAAATAATGAAAAATTTAACTGCAGTTACTATACATAAGAAATCGATAGTGGTAAAAATGTTACTACAATTTACAGTAAGATCACGGCCCATATTTAAAAAAAAAAAAAAAGAATAGCTAATTGCATACTTTGTAAATTCGTGTTAGATTTATATTTTTTACATAATTTTTTTAATTTTTAAAACAATCATAATACAATTATTGATTTAAGACTGTGTGTATTATTATACGAATTTGAGACAATAATGGCTAATTAGCATAAATTTATCTATTATTATTAATGTTTATTCTGTAATGTTTGAGTTTCATTGAGACACATAACTAATTATTATAAAAAATATATATGTATTATTCGGATATATTGTAATTAGTTTTTGGTAAATAGCATGTATTAATTTATGGATTTGGAACGAGAACGGATAATATATATTTCAATCAAATTTGAGACATGTACGAATGTATAAATTATAAATAGGTCCGAATGTTAATTGACATGCCTACGAGAAATTTTCGCTAATTTCTTAATCTTGTGTTATTTAGTCTATTTATTATTAATGTTTACTTAGTAATATTTGGATTGTTATTGTGACAAATAATTAATTGTTGTGACAACTTATATTTATAAATTCAAACAAGTTCAACAAATTAGCAAACGTTATTATATGAGTTTGAGATAAGAATTAGTAGTTAAATCACTTATTAATTAGGAAGAAGGAATTAATGTGCCAATTGGGTAGGATATTACAACACTTGATCATTCCATGACCCTCTCAAAAATAAAAATAACAAATACTAAATATAACAAAAAATCCAGAACTGTACATTTGAATACTAACTAACTACAAGATTCAACTAGTTCTGTACTTCTACATGCTAGAAAGTTGCAAAATGGATAGGATATATGCTAAACTAGAGTAAACTCAAATCCATATTATCTCGAACAAAGCATGGATAGAACGGATCTGGAAATTGATAGTAACATCAGGCATTCAAATGATTTATAGGTTGATCACTTACCAGAAATTGGCAACTATTGGGGCTCCACAGTTACGGTGCAGTCACATATCTGATTGCCTTTATGCTGTTATCCAGTGACGACAATAGGTAACATAATCGTGTCTGATTGGCACTTCTCAAGGATCCATGGAGGCATTAGTCAAGAATCTGATCTGCCAGCTGTGAAGGATGAAAGTAGCCCAGCAGCTTGAGCAGGTAACATGTCACCAAACCTTCCCACTTGCCCATCTGTTAGTATTGATCCAAGCCTTATGCTCTCACCAAATCTGCTACCAACCTGAAAAAACCAACATAAATTTCCTCAGCTCGAGATGTGAAGGGGAAGCCTCCGACACCAAATCAGTTCTGATAAATCAAAATCTTAGGCCAACCACAAAAGAAGCAGAGAACAAATTAACATTGTGTGGCAAAACAGGAAGTTTATAGAGAGGAGTTATTAGAGTTGTCTTATAGCAAGAAATGTCATCAGATAACTCCTGTGAAACTGAAGTGTTATACATGTATAGCAATTAGTGAAAAAATAACATTGAGGCTAGCTCATGTTTACAGCACATGAAATGTATTAAATACAGTGCATAGCTGCAGAAAGAATTGAAAATCTAAGACTTGCAAATTATTTTTATAGAGCAACTGCTGTCAGTCCATCAGTAAGTGCCTAGTCTAGACTCTAGATGAATGGTGGCATCTGGAAAAAAGTCCGCTCTATTTACCAAAAAAAAAAGAATTCAAAGAGACTAGTGTCGAAGTTTATTATAAGGTCCAAATGACCAAAATTATTACTACCCAGCCGAAACCATGGGGTAATGAAGCAGATACCAAAACATGAAATTATCCAAGACCAGGCACTAAGGATTAGAAACTGCACCTGCATGAAGGACTTCAAAAATGGCGTAGCCACCCCCAAACTCGACTCATCCTCTACATCACTTTTCCAGTTCATATCATCATTTGTGAAACTCTTCCAGGAATTTCTCGAGTAAACATCGTCCGTAGATGTTGATGCTGATGTCCTTGC